>JADDOH010004915.1:0-91616 GCA_016648135.1 Agrypnia vestita
ATGTGTGAATGAAGAAATAAATATATAATTTTAAAAAACTGTAACCCGTTATCGAGAGCAAAGACGATCGTTACGTTTGAGCACTGAAGCCTAGACCATTCAGTTATGAGACCCATAATATAATTACTAAGTGTTTTTCTGTGTTTAATACATTTGAAGGACTGTCTCTTTAATTTATATAAATATATTTGATTACTACCTCAAGTAACCTGTATGTTTATATTGGATATATTCAAAAAACGCTGGTTCATGCCACTTCCACGACCAATTGTAATAATTCCTTTTAAAATATTATATAATAAATTGTAATTAATTTCAGTCTTCAGTCACAATTAAAATATTAGAGCAGTATTTTGAATATATTTCGTATAATATTACCGCCACGGTATGAAAACATGGATCCGCTTTATATTTCCTTCTGATCATTTGTAAAAAAAAAATTGCATGTATCGATTTACCATTGTGTTTTGACGTTCTTTCCGACATGAAAATGAAATGTCTCCCGCGTCGGAAGCAAATACAAAGCGACATCTTTTGAGAATTAACCAAAATAGCTTTGTCTCACCGTACTTGAAATGACATGAACACTCGTTTTTATTATTATTATTATTATACTGTACTGGAATATGAACTGTGTGTTATACTATTTCAAATTTTCCCTTTTTCTAGATTTGTAACGTGTCGGCCGTTGGGAAGCTTCAGGCGCTTCGGTTTTTCTGAAATGATATTAAGCCTGTATTATAAAAACTCAATTTTGAAGTCAAAGCGGGTGGAAACGCTCTCAAAATGTTGTCAATTTTTATTATTTTTAAGCACCTAATGGTTCCTTTTTCAAATTAACGTAATTCTTCGACACATTTTAGAATGACATATTCGCTTTGATTTTTTTTAAATGGAAAACGGAAGCGTTTGTTTTTTCTTGTCCGGTTTTAAAAGAATTATTAAGAATTAATTTATGAATTATCTGAGAAAATTGTTTAAAAAAAATTTTATTGTAGGATGTTATTATTATTTAGTTCTGAAAAGTATATTTTGTTTAAATATTCCCCCATTAAATAATTGTTACTAATTTCTGTAAATTTGATATTTTTTTGAAATTTTTCCTAATTTGATTGTTCTCTTGGTGTCACCAGCTTTTTGTTTGTACAATTTAAAATCTTAAACGAATCTCCGCCCCTTATATTTTAAAAAGTTTTTAATTAATAAAAATTTAATATAACCTCATAAATCTTTAAATATAAATTCAAATAGCTTCAGGTTAATGGTGAAGTTTGATTGCAATAATTATATATTTCTTTAAAAAGTATTTTATCAACAGTGGAAATCACTATTGCCCTTAAAATGAACTTCAGCCAGGAAAGAACATCTTCTCGCACCACGCTCTCCTTGAATTTTCCCATACAGAGTACTGCGTCACATTTCTTAACCCTCATAATATGCTCAAAGCCCTTCTTCCGTATCGAAACGTCTTCATTTCATCCTTAGTCCACTCGGGAGGTTTTCAACATCCTCGTAGTCCAAAGGCCATAGTGCTGACTTCCCGTACCAGAGTTCTAAGGTTGATTCCCAGCGAGATCACATTGCATCTCAAGCCTGGTTGTATTTGTGTTTTGCCACAGTAATTGGCGTAGTGGGCAGTAATTTGACACCGCCTGGATTAATCTCTTGCGAGTGATCCCATTTGTCATTTGGCCAGGTTCTTGGCTCGTTGAAGTCAGCAACAAAATGTTTGCCGTAAGTTATTTAAAGTCAGAATTATTCATCATCTTCATAAAATACAAAAATTGTAAAATCTTTGTACAGAAATTATCAAGTACCACTGAATTTTCCAAAATTATTTAATATTAACAAACTTCACCATTGCATTGTTGTTTCAACTGGTTTGAAGGGTTTTGCATCAAAAGCGTACACACAAAAATATATCACTTGGTCTCCCGAATACAATTGGTTTCTTGTAAAATCATTAACAATTCAACTCTAAATGACTCACATTTTTTTACCGCCGACATTTTTATGCCGTAATGGCATTAATACTAATAATACTTAATATTTCCTGTGGTGGAGACAGGAACTCGTTTCAAAAACATTTTGGAGATAATTTGCCGAGTCAGACCAGGATGACTCACTTGGGAATAATAAATTTACAACACGAGTATCTAACACGCTCTCAAATTATGATGGTTTTACGAAAACTTGCACATTTTTAAAATAAATGCATTATAAATTTCTTACATTTCAAATGTGTACACTGCAGTTTTCTAGACTCGACATTTTGTTCAGACAGCCAATCGCACGCAATAACCCTTTAAACCGGTCGGCCCCGAATCTGTAGGCCCCCCATACGCCCTCCCGACGACCTCCCGCTATAACCGAGGGTTGTTACAGTTACACCGCCGCTGGGAGCCTTCCCGGGAGCTCCGCCCCAGCCTCAGGGGCCCTTCCTGCCCGCGCCCCCGCAGCACGCGTCCGCGGCGCCTCAGTACGGAGGTACGCACCACACATACAGTAAGGACAATGTGATTGGTGTATCCAGACATTCACTTTATTATTATATTCTATCTTTATCATACAAACGTACGCACGTGGATGAGGGACTCATCTATACATGCACTTTTAGAATTCATAATGAAATTTCGCTAATCTGAGGGCTGGTTGTTTGATCAATAGTAATGATAAATCGACCTGTTTTTGTAAAAATCTATGCTTCTGCTCAACTATTACCCAGGGGCATTTACATAACCATATATTTTGATAAAAATCAAAGTAAAACATGTCTCTTAATATTTCTATCACAATTGTTATCATATTATTCAGATTTTAATATAACATACTACATATTCAGTCAGGTAAATATTTAATTTATATTATTTTTTACCAAAATATATTTTAAAAAAGTGTGTGCGGAAGACACATGTTTCTACATTCTCCTCGTTGCCTGCTATTACCATTACCAACGATCAAACAACCAGTGCTGTGTACAACTTGCACTAGACGTCTTTTCATTTAAAAAAGATAATTGAATTAGTATGTGTGAGCCGACTTACACATAGTAATCTGATATTAAATGGAAAGAGGTTTACCCTGGGAGCCCGAAATTTAGGTTGAAATTGAGTCATTTTTTTTTTTTTACAAAGGTGCTAAATTATTTTTAACGACACTTATTTAAGAGTACATAATAAAAACTATTATTTTATTGGAGAATTAAAAAAAAAAAAATGTCCGTGTCATGTCCGTACCAGTGGAGCTCTTCTGCCGTGACTGAGATGCAACATTCTCCAGTGGAGACGGAAAACAAGGTCATTTATAAATCAAATTAATTAATCAATTAGAAAGATATACAGAAAAATCTAATTCACGAAAAAATATTAGGTTACTACTGGGATTCGAACCCGGGTCACCTCCTTTCCGGGGCCGGTGCTCTGACCACTAAGCTATAGCAACCCTCTATGTTTCCGTGAATATATCGACCTTATATGTAGTTCTTATTTTTATTAATTGATTAATTCTTATTTTTGTCCATTGAGCAATCCACTTTTTTGATACGGTAGTTGAAATTACTTTGCAATGCCACCGCTAGATGTATGCCAGAATTAATTGAATAATTAATTTTATTTGGACATACATTTATACAACAGATATTATATATATTCAAGAACACATTCATATTTGTGAAGTTGTAATTTTCGTGAATTAGATTTTTCTGTATATCTTTCTAATTGATTAATTAATTTGATTTACAAATTTCACAGAACTTTGTTCTGAAAAATTACAACTTCACAGATATGAATGTGTTCTTGAATATATATAAAGTCATTTACTTCTTCAGAAATGATATATCTGTTATGTGGCATATAGATTTTTTAATCTGATAAGTCATTTGT
This sequence comes from Agrypnia vestita, assembly GCA_016648135.1. NCBI lineage: Eukaryota > Metazoa > Arthropoda > Insecta > Trichoptera > Phryganeidae > Agrypnia > Agrypnia vestita. The sequence continues at coordinate 3,882 of JADDOH010004915.1, forward strand.
TAATAACAATTGTTAGGAGATTAACTTAAATGAATTTTTTTTTATACAGCTCCCAATATTACAAAAAATTGATTTTTCCAAATCGGATATGCTACACTATAGATATTCCATTTCTTAATAAGTACATGATTTTCCTTTCTGTCTGGGACAAACGCGCACCAGAGAAAGTTGCCTCTCAGTCATGGCGGAGGAGCTCCATAGAAATGAACATGACTATTTTTTTTATAAATTTTTCTAATAAAAAATTGTTTAATAATTTACTTTATTTTAGTGCCAATTAAAAAAATATATATGTAATAACTCATCACCTTGTAAAAAAATCACCAAACTCCCAGAGTAACCCCCTTAACAGGTTTAAAAATATGTGGTGGTTAATATATCTGCAATCCCAACGCACAGCAGTTTCAACAAAACTGATAATGCACATGTGTAAACAATGAGTTGAAAAACTCCTCAAAGGAAATAAATCGCCATTTTTATTTTAACTTTTTTGGGTCAACCGGGCCCGCACAGGACAACACTAGTGTGAACTAATTACGAGACTTGATTGTTGATACAAGCTCCATCTAGGTTTTAAATTACACCAGTAATTTAAGTTTCAGTGCCGACGAATCGGCGTTTATTGGACACTCGCTTAACCTGTCGTATGCCGCCCGTACGTAACGCGGAATGTACCCTGTCTGCCGCGCAATTTCGCACACGATTGCGGGGTTTTAGTCACTTTTGTGATGGTTATGTTCATGTAAAAATCAACAATAATCGCTAAGAAATTGCAGTTTCCGTTTTTTTTCAATATGCAGACTTCAATAATTACTTATACTTCAATAGTTACTTGTACAATAATTACTTATTAATATTATGAAAATAAGTAACGAAATTTACTGTTGGAAATGTATGCAAATGTTTATTGAATAAAACCATGGAAGCAGTAACACTAAAGATATTGTATTTCAATATTTTCGTTCTAAATATATCAAAGAATATAAAAATACTTTTAACAATTTTTTATTTTAAAAAATACACTTTTTTAACAGATAAATAGTACAATTATTGCGCAGTTCGAAAACGACATTTGGAATGATTTTTGTCCGGTTTACGCAACCAATGAGATTACTTGACGAATAGAACTCGTTTGTTCATTCAAAAACTTGATATATAACCAATAATAAACTTTAAAAACCCGTAAACAGAGGTATAATAGGTGAAATTCGCATACATGTCTGGAGAGCGCATATCTCAGCTCCGGCATACAAACGGTTAATACATATCGCTCATAGTAAAACAATACCTCGCATCCCACAAAATCAATTTTTTTTTTTGTGTATTTGTCTTCAAAATGTGTGGCGTAATCTGGCTATATAATAACTTAAAAACAATTCTTCTCTTATTCCAGTTCCTCGTATCCTATTTATTGTAAAGAATCTAGGTGTATGGTGCAGTTCTTCACTTTCATGTAGAATTTGTATTAAGTGGGTTTACGAGGTATTGTTTTATTACGAGCGATATATACATTACCAAATAAACAAGCAGAAGACAGTATGTAAAAAGCTTCTGAACCACTACCTACCTTGCTAGGTATATATTTCACTTTAATATCATTTTTATGCTGTTTATAGTCAGATTGCTAACGTTGAGTACGATTTCTACATAATTGAATATAATTAGCTGATGAGACCACTCGTAGTCCGGATGCTTTCTCTTCATTTTACCCAAATTGAAATAAATTAGTGATTAATGATTTAAAAGCATTTAATAATAATAAAAATATCATTATCTCAGCTTAGACATTTGTACATTATCAATCAGATGATGTTATTGATGAAAGAAAAAGGTTGAATCAGAGGGTTATTTTGTAAATTTAGCATTAATAGAAAAAAAATTAAAATACAATAAAATCCTCTGAAAATAAGTTATATTTTCCTTGCGACAACAACATCAAGTGATTTTAATTTTGCTTGAAATCTGATTCTAATTCTGCAAGGTTTTAATAATAAAAAAATTGATTTATTAAAGCGAATGGATTTGCATTAATTACATTAAAGTAACTTGTATGGATTTATATTCCATCGGCTGTATTCTGAAGATAGCAATATTGCTATTCCAGTATATTGACAGTTATTTTAATGCTGGAAATGTTGATGTTTTAAGTTTGACAGGTTTGAAATTAATGAATTCAAATCAGAAAGCTCTAAAATGTAAACAAATATAAAGTTATTCATAAATCATGAATGAAATAGTGAAACCATAATTATAATTGTTATACAGTAAATTAAATGTAATATACTCAAATGTCTACTACATAATGTTTCTTACAAACCATTTTAAATACTAGATAATTTAGATATATTTCGGCCATCAGCATACAATAATAACAAACAATTTAAATATTGGTTTGGTCGATCGCAGAGGGCAAATTAAAAATAAAAGTTATATACACGTTTGTCTCGTTGCCCCCAGTGCCCGGCGGTGCCCCTTACGGCATGTTCCCCGCCTCGGCGGCCGGCCAGCTGTACGCGCCGCCCCCGTCCTACGACCAGGCGCTGGCTGCCCACCACCCGCCTCTAAACATTGGCCAGCAGATGTATAGTCCCGCAGCCGCCATGTATGCGGCGGCCGGATACCCCGGCTACATTGGATACCCGGTGCAGTACTATCCGTACTACCCGGCGTCGGCAGCTGCCGCCATGCAGCCTTCCATACAGCCCCTCAGGCCCACCATCATGATACCGGTGAGTTGCCTTATCCGGGACCAACTGAAGGATTCAGGAAGTAAAGTTAATCGAGAATGTTCCATTTTTTATTGCATTTTTTATTTATTTATTCAATGCTTTACATTATTTACATCCATTTTAGGTTTAATTTTACTCATCTCATTAGAAAATTCTGTGTTGAATTACGATCGGAACATATCGGAATTAGAAGCAAGTACACAAAATACAAATCGGTTTAAAAAAAAACTGATTATTCGTCATCTACACTGACATAAATAAACAGTATAAAAAAAAGAGAATTCAAAAATTTTCAAACCCAGCCCCAAAATGTTAATTACATGGTTGATTAACCTGGATAATTCAAAAACCCCGCTAATTCGTAATTCGAAATAATCTTTAGCCCCTTGCGCCAAAAATTTAATACATTTTAGTTAATACAATTCGAAAAAAAAATTTAAATTTTTTCTTGCAAGTGAGAACAATAAAAATGCCAATATCGGGTACTTTAGTAATATAGGAATGCCATGATCTTTGTACAAACGTAATGAAAATTGCATTTTCAAAATGATTTCTTAAAAATACAGATCTTTTCACAAAATTAAAAGCTTTTTTCACAATTTTTGGCGAATTTCATGAATTTGTATTTTTATATATTTCAATAAATCGTTTCATAAATGTGTTATTTATTATGCTAATGTAAAAATGCATGATTTCTATTACTAAAGTACACGATTTTGATATATTTGCTTCTCTCACTCGCGAAAATTAAGTTATCTTTGAACTTTCAGAAGGCTTCTTCAATCTTCGCTAGATTTCAAGTTTCCATTCTGATACAGCATCATAAGCACAGTTATTTAAAAAAACAATCCTCCATTTAATGATAACTTCTTCCAAAGAAAATTTATCATTTTAACAACACAAACACAAGATTAGTTTGATTCGATTTCCTAATCTAAAGGGGAATTTCAAAAAGTCAGAAACTATTTTAAACGCTTCCGAGTACGAGTAATCAGCACAAAGTAAAACTTTTTGCGCATTTCAAGGCAGCCAGATGAAAAACACGGGATTCCCCAATTTTAGGGACTACAACATAATATGTATAGAAAGGGGATTCCACAAGGTACCGCCAAATATATATATATGGGTTGTGCGCAGCCAAAAAGCTGCACACATCAATAGTTTTTTTAATAACTTAAATGTATTGATTCATGATGACAGAGGGGGCTGACCAACTATGAAACAAACTCAACACTTAAAATGCGCTCTGCGGAATTGTATTTTTTTATCCTACAGATTTTAGAATTACCACAGACAAAGTATTTTGTGACATTTTGTTGTAAAAAAATTAATCTCTGAAATAAAAAGTGTTCTAATGACTAGTATTTTTTTTATGTTGTAGAATGGCTTTGAGGCTGGTGCGAGATTCGACGGCGTGGGGCAGCCCCTCCTCCCCCCCGCGCCCCCCGGCGTGCCCCCCTCCCCGGCGCAGCTGGCCGCCATGGCCGGACACCAGGTAGTCACCGCACATACCATCTCTTGTTCAGTCCTGTCCACTCGCTATTTTAATTTTGACCAGTCGAAAATTGCTCAAAAACGGACCAAAAACTAACTGCAACACTATTGACAATTTTTATTTTTTTGGAGTTGCCACCAAATAATATGTACATGGAAATGACACGCCACAGACTTGAGACGACAGCTATCGTAAAAAAATCACTCGGGAAGCGAGATAAGTCTTTTTTTAAATTTGGGTAGTACCTCATTTTTGTTTGTTTGATATTTTGTAAGTTATTATTCAGATCTATTAGAATTGTTATTAAAATCATAAAATTATGGACCATTTTCCAGGAACGAGCAGTTTGAATGGCCCAGAAAAATATTTTTTTATTTCTTTTTTTCCTTTGAAGTTTGTTTGCTTGCATGACAGTATTCTCTTCTTAGATGGATAATTGTACAATCGTACCACTCTTCTGATTAGCTTTCTGGGATATTCCGCCTCGGGTGTGCGACCATTCTGTCCTGTGTTTTGATGTGATGGTGGCGGAATATTCCAGAAAACTCAAGATTCTGAATGACCGTGAAGCCCTCGGATTTTAGCAGTATGAGAATAATCAAGTAAATAATAGATTATTATGTAGGTCAGACTTGTAATGAATTGTATCACTATTAGGTCAAATTTGAATGCATTGTACCACTCCTAGGTCAGACTTATACTGACTATCCCTATTGGGTCAAATTTGAATAAATTGTCCAGTCCCAGATCAGACTTGTAACGACTCACTATTGGGTCAAATTTGAATGAACTGTATCACTTTGAGGTCAGACTTGTAATGACTGTATCACTCTTAGGCCAGATTGGACTCGTTACAATATTGGATGCATTGCATGGGGAAAAGCGGGAATTAGAGTCACCTCCCCGCCGCTGCCCTCCCCGGTGCCCGAGTGCACGGTGCGCAGTGACCTTGACGGTGATGCATCTCTGATTTACACATTAAGCTGTGAGTAGAGCCCGCTGTGGTGCTGGTGATGGAGGAAGGATAATAACCAAGAATGTTTTGACCGGTCGCGAGGAGGATAAAGGAGCAATACTGTCCGCCCTCGTCCCCCGACACTTCACGGAAAAACTGACATTTATCGGAGCAATGCAGAAAGATGTCCAGGATTATTTCCAAGTGATATTTTATCATCTTATCGCCCATTCTATGTACAACTGTTGCAACGCTTTAGATTTCTCTACATTTGAAGTTGCCGAGAGTCAGGAATTTGAGCATTGACCAGCGATAACAGCTCTTGTTGCTGCGCGGCCGCGAGTGCGTGCGGACGAGGGTTTACCGTGTTGCGGCCAAAGTATTTTGTCCAATTTTCGGCTGGTCATAACACATCTTGTTTCTAACCGAGTAACCGATATTCTGGGTTGTCGTGCCGTGTACGTCACTAGCTTTACAAAATCGCTCCACCACACAGTAAACAAAACATGGCATTGTTTCCCAAAATATTGGTTTTGAGTTAAACTTGTGAAATCACCCACTGCTTTTTATTTTGTGAAATAAACATTTGTGTGAATTAGTGTCTTTTATATTTTCTGTCTGTGGTGTTAGGAAAACTGCGCAACAAAACATCACGTATTCATGTTAAAACTATATTTTTGTGACATTTAAGCCATGTATTCACTAGGGGACAAATTGCCCCTCAACATCACGCGCGGCATAGAGTCTACGTGACTTTGCAACGTCGCGCACTGTTCTGCGGCGTCGCGCACATCATAGCGGGGCATTTCTACATGCCGCGGCAACGTTGCCATGCGCACAGTACCCGAGCGAGCTCACGGCGACATCATGCTGCGCGTCAGTACCACGTGGTATCTGTCAACATGAAATTGATGTGGGGAAACGAAATTGTTCTCTAACTCATCGCGCTCTACCAAAGCCGTACAATTTTGTGGGACACTTCAAACCGTGAATATAAAAATAAAATGATGTGAGGGCCAACAGCGTTCCTTAATATTGTCTCGCTTGGCTATGGAAGGCCCGATTATTTGTAATAACTAACTAACCATAACGCCGATTTTCCGCAGGGGTAGGCAGAGAGGATTGAATGCCACACTCTTCTATCCTGGCACACCACCTTTGCTTCGGCCACATTCATACATCTTATTTGTAATAAATTGTCAAAAACAGTTGTCATTCGAGTGAAATTAACAAAAGATCAGTCAGACATTCGAAGATCGCATAGAATATCCATCCTTCTTTCTCTTTGCAGTAAATAATTTCGCACCCACCACCTTTTTCTCCTCTCACGTTTCGATAAACTCGTTAAAATAAATAGATACGCAGCTGTTATCATAACCTCATCGGGCGGCAAGTGTAAATAGATACGCAGCTGTCATCATAACCTCATCGGGCGACATTTCCGCGACAAGTGATATGTGAGTCCCGGTGTGTACACGTCAAATGACCGCGTCATTGTCCCCGAAACATGAGCGTAGATGTTGATGCGACATGCCGCGTGGAATGTTTCGCGATTTGTCCCCTAGTGAATACATGGCTTTACTATCCATGTGACTATTAATATTTTGGTGACAACAAAAAATAATTAATTCCTTTTCCTGTTTGAGGTATTTAATTAATTACATTTATTTATTACTAATTTATCATAAAAAGTGTATTGTGTGGTCGTGTCATGTCCAAAATGTTCATAAAATATTTATACTTTGTACTTTAATGTCACTCTATCACTATCTATCTGGGTCAATAATGACCTGCTGACTGTCTGTTTATTAGAAAATAAATAAATGGATACTGTTTTTTTTTTTTTTTTAAATCGTGTGATTGGAAAAAATAGATGTCTCATTAAAAATATAACTTACAATGATCAAATTTGATAAGAATGTTGTATGTTACTGTAACATAATTGGCCCACAGGTCACCAAAATATACAGACATGAACTAATACCAATACTTTTGACTTGTTTAAGTTTAATAAAATTACCACAGCAAAAAGATCAAAGTATATAAAAAGTATGTCTTAGGCCCGGTTGTTTCAAGTTCGATCAAAGTAAGCGGTCGATTAAAGCATATATTTTTTAAAACGGATCGTCTGATTGGTGGAGAACGTAAAAATCTATGCTTTAAAAGAACGCTCACTTAAATCCAACTTGAAACAACCGGCCCTTAGTAAATAAGTCACGCTTTATTACAAGAAATTATTTTACTTAAAAAAAATTTGGAAATAAATTTTAAGAGGGGTTTTAATAATGCAAGAATAAATACTTTAAATGCATTATAAATTTATCTTAAAAATACGCGACGTGAAACATTCTTTCGCTGTGACCCAACTTCATTTCCTACAGTACAGATCAAGTTCATCTCTGTAAATTTTTATACTCTGTGGGTATACGATGCATCTATATTTTTTTTTTAATATCTCATTTGAATTTAATATTCTCATTGAAAATCACATTGTCAACTTCCTTGAGTTGTTTTGTCATCAGAAACTGCCTGGGATAAGTCACCGAGTATAATGTTAACACACACTGCTTGCGGAATCCGGAGCCCGGTTGTGTCAGAGCCGATTATAATCTGCGTGGGAGTGGCTCATCATTTATTATTTCCCCGAAGAACTGCTCGAGTCTCCCACGCAGGTGTTGCTAACTTTACGACTGTCATTTTTATACTTCATAATAATAATAACAACATAAAATACGATATCATTTATTGCCATCATGAAGCGTCCCAAATTCTATACTGTATATTATAAAATTTAACTTGATAATAAAATTGCACTCAAAAGATTGAGTTATACTTGTCTCAGACGCAGACAAGATTTGAAAAAAAATTTAATTCCGAATTAGGGAAGTAGAATTTGATAAAAGGCTTCAAATACATTTGGCCGTCTTTTTTCCGTTTCAACAGGCCAAGAGGTCCGATTACAGAAGCGAAACACGTCATTAAATAGCCGTGCTTGAGTAAATCACTTAGATAAAATTGTGACTTCACCGGGAATGGAACCTGGAACCCCTCTCAATGTTGAGAAAGCCTACATGTGCTTCATCCGAAAGGGTGATGTATTTTTTAGCAAAGTTAGAGAGTCCAATCAGCAAACTCACGATGGTCTAGTGGCTCCAGTTCTTGGGTCAACGCTATCTTGCAAGGGTGTAAACACAAGTCTTTTTTTTTTAGAAAATTTTGATAAAAAATTGTGGTTGCTATATAATATTTTAAAATAATATCATTTCTATTGAAAAGCCCTTTTCAATGACGTTTGAGGTGCAATAAAGATTACGGCACGCCAAATATACGCCGCCAGGCCTGAGCAGAGTTAAGGATTACACAATTTTCAGACATATTTTACGTTAAAATTATACTGGGTGACTTCTCCAGACCTCTTCATCTCTCACTTGTGTATTCTAATACCTGTACTAATATATTATTGGATTTGGAAGTGGATTTGTATTAACCTGTGTTGTTTGGTATACCGTGTGCATCACTAATTCCCCCATGAAACTGTTTTTTGTTTTTCATATACTGTTGACCAAAGATTGAATATTTTCCCCAGTTGTCCGCCATGGCGAACCACCAGGTCAGTCTTTCTCTCTCGGTCCCGACTATCCAACAATCCCTCACCCTGTCGCTATCTCACGCATCGCAAAATCTCCGTCGCGAGACGCATCTCGGCACGGCTGTCGGCCGGTCCGAGGTCCGTCTCCGATTCGGTCCTCATTCAAGGCGGGCTGCTCAGTCGTTATTGTAGATTTTCTACTATTCATTTCACGCCACATTCGTCATCGAGAAATTTTTTATGTCGTGTAAAGAGTGATTCATTGTGTAATGTATTTTATACTCGGGCTAGAAAGACACAATATAGAATGAGAAATTAAAGTTTCATCCGGATTAGATAGAAGATTTGCACAAGTACAATGTCGGGTTGAGCGCAGAGTAAGGTGTCATACTTGTCTATTGTAATTTGTACTCTAAAAAGTACATGTACCATTAGTGCCTAATAGGACTTTTGCATCTCACTTGGGCCGGTTGTATTAATTTTGATTATAGTTTGCAGTTTAAACTGCGAATCTCGTTTAAGCCGGTGCGCATGCTCACCGAGAGGTCTTTGACGTGTGTCATCAAAATCATTTTTATTCAATGTTTCAACATTGTATGGTTTACCCTATCCACAATCCAAGAAACAGTACTCCAGATACATCACCGCCCACCTTTTCATCTATCCTGCGGCATATAAATGTAACAAAACCTGATGTATTATGAGATGTGGAAAACAAAGTTATTTTCAGAAATGCCTAATGATAAAATTCATTTTAAGTCGCGGCAAAATCTATTTCTTCTGTAAAAAAAAGTATTGTTGAAGATTCTTAGTAAATTACTTTCCCTGCTGAGGGTATACTATAGAATCAATTGACCGTCTGAAAAAATTGTGGCATCCTACATAATTACTAAAAATTTTAATGCTTCAATGTGGAAAATAGTAAAAATACGATATTAATAATAGATAATTTACCGGTTTAAACAAGATCCGCAGCCAACCGACCCATAGTTAAGTTAATAATGCTTTCCAAAAGTGATATCCTTTACATTTTGTAGAATATCCTTAGTTTTGTGGCAAAATAATAAGAGGGAGAAAAATGAACATCTCGGTATATTTTGTGATTCATTTGTTACATGCGCTGTTCATCCACTTTGAGTTTTTCAACGCTTGGTCACTGTCCCTGTCCCATGTAAAACAACTCATCTTCATATAAATCATGCTTTACATTGTAATATGTATATAGGGTGGAATAATTAGCTATCTATAGGATTATTATTAACACCTTTATTTTTATCTGTGTTTGTTTAATAATTACATTATGGCAATTGTATGAATATCTTGATGAGACGATAGATAATCTTCAGTGTCCAAAAGATTTAGCTGCAAAATGTAGACAAGGAAATAGTGCGATCCTAACTATCGGGTTGTTTCACAAATTAAAGTGCCTTTTTACTTTTGAAAATGAACATTTTACAATACAGTGATTATTATTCCATTTGTCCCCATTTAGTCAGAAAATTATCATTTCTTCCTTAAAAGAACTTGGACACTTTTTATTATAAAAATGTAATGACAAAATTATTTTACATGTTTTCCATATTATTATTTTTTTCAATGTGCTGGTAATTAATTACAAGTGGTTCATTTTTGGGTTTGAATTTAATACCGGTTTGTAACGATATTTACAAAACGAGTATTGTTAGTAACTGATTAACACCCAACTACCGACCTAACTAACACCCAACTAACTAATAAGACCCTTATTTATAATGGTACTTATTTTATGAACCAACCCATTATAATTGTCGCTTTGATTTATTCTTGGATTGAAACGTTAAGGGTTAAAGACAGTCCAACCTATTCTGAAAATGACGGTATTGCTATTTAGATGATTGCTACCCCAATACTCAAAAATAGTCGGAACGTATCTATTGATGCTTGTGTAATCACTTAATTAATTTACGACTTATGCATTCTTAGATGAGACATTTGCCAAGTAGTCTTAGACGCATATGGTGTAATTAATGCAACATGTCGAGTGAGGGGAGTGCGGGACATTGCATCCTGTTAACAGTTGCGCAGTAATGGCATATAAATCATTTTAAATCTGAAGTACATCAATATTTTGTTACTCATACGTAGATTGTAGTATCGAACCTCTAAAAAAAGTTTTTTTTATTTGATGTCGAAGCGACAATGGTGTCGACACGATAAAAATGTCATAAGTATTTCTATCATCGCGCAAACCAGTCATTGTTTAGTCTATAATACAAGTTTTGGATGAATATTATGTAAAATATGTACTAATATTATTTTAAACGTTGATAGAAATCAGTTTGTTTCATACACATCTACTATTTGCTTCATCAAAAGCGTTCAAATATAAAATTAAAGAAAATATTTTCGTCACAACGATGGAAATATTGACATTTGGCAGGTGTCTTGCGGTTTGTGTGTTTTGGGGGTATCATGCCATATTTTCATGACTTCTCTGGCCGACATTTCTGATCCCGTTGGAGGGTCCATCGTCAGGGCTGATGTGTTGTTGCGAGTGCTGATGCTGTGTTGATTTTTGGTGTTGGGGTAATATCACCTGAACAGCGGTATTTTTATTTTCAGTGTCGGATTCAATTCTACGCAAAAAAAAATTGCAGAATTCGACAATAGAATCCCCAGATAGGTTTTCTTCAGTCTTTTTATATAATGCACAATTCTTATTTTGGTGACAAATCACGGAACATAATAATAATTAATAACGACCCTCGCGTGTCACCTCAACTATGCGCCGATTGCGTGTCATGCCCTAACTATCTAAAATTATAATTCCAGCAAGTTATGGACCGACAAGACAACAATATTATTATATTTAGATTTTTAATGAAAGTTGGGTAAATTTAGCAACTGACTATGTGCAGTTGTCATGGAAACATTTTTTTGCAGTGACTAACACCTTCAGTAGTTAATAAGTCGCTCAATACAAATATAGTTGACATTACTGGTATCGCTCTCGCTATGTCGCAGACCTTCAAATATTCCATCTGATGACATTTTAGCAAATATGTACATATTTTATGAACACACTGCCTTTTCAGAAGACTTACTGATATTATATCACAGCCCATAATAAATTATAATCTTGCAATAACAAATACGGTAAAACCTTGAATTACAAGCCAAATTCCTTCCGAAAACGTAGTACAAAGCGAAATAATGAAAACTCTGAAGATTGATCTTCATCAAAAATATCTCATCAGATCTTCTATCAAAAATAATTAACACAAAACGCCTTTCTAAAAATTATTTATTTATATTTAACACATTGTCTGCTACGGGGATCACTAGTGACCGGCGCCAGCATGTCCCAATGGGGAAGTGTTGTGCTTTAGCATTTACAGTGACTGCGCGCTTCACTGAAAACTCCTTACCATTTCGACGTGCCCTACGTAAAGTACTCTAAATCTGTTACTTTGCTTAGAATACTTTTTCATAATTTTATTAATGAACTTTTTTATCCGAAATTCTAAACTACGATGAAAAAATCTTAGTTCTACTGCAAAATAAAGATTTGTAGATAGAGTACTTTACGTAAGGCACGTTAATATAGCACCATCAAAATTATTATTAGTATGCGAAATAACTATTACATCCACAACACACAGGGTGTCTCGTAGTTAGTAGCAAAAACTTTGGGGGAGTCTTCATTCCATTTTTTGAATAGAAAATATCCTACGTACTTTGGCTGAAATTTCAACAGGAGAAGAGCGATATCAAAGTTCTTTTTTTTACGATATTTCTTTTGTAAAATGTCGGAGTATCGTGAAAATAACTAAAATTGTTTATTAAAAATTAATTCGCTTTGATATAAGCCAACATTTAAAGAAATTAGATTTTTTTTTCTCTAAAATCAGACTTTAAAATTTCTGCACGGTTTTAATCTTCTTTTTTTTACTATCCTGAACTATCCAATTTCCTCTTTTCTTATCTTAATGTTTTCCTGCTATCCTAAACTATCCAATTTACTCTATCTCAATATTTTCCTACTATCCTAAACTATCCAATTTAATATTTTCGGATAACATTAAAAGTTTGATTTTCCTTTATATTTGCTTTTTTAAAATGAAAATTCAATTTTTTATTTACATTGTTCGAAAATAGCATAGGTAAAGTTTAACTTGTTAAATATAAAAATTAAAATCAAATTTTTGCAGATTTGACACTATACATAAGGACCGTTGATATTCAATATAAATTACTTTCAGGATTGACTAACATATTACAAAAGATAAGCTGGAAATATTGAGAAAAAATATGCAAACTTTGATGTTATTTAACTTTCCACATTTCACCCAAAATGTAAAGAATATTTTCTATTCAAAATCAAATGAATAAAGCCCCTCCTATCTCGTTGACAATTGTTGAGTTAAGAAAATTACTTTTGCACTTTTGACTTAAACTAGTAATTTGAATGTTTGGGCGCCATAGGGTAGATCACTTTTTCTTGGCAGTCAACGTGTTAGTATAAAATATTTAATTTTCATCGTGACTTGTGTGAGGGAGATGACTTACCATGGAAGTTATCCGATGACACCTGCTTTTGCCTCGTTTTGAAGATTTGGCAGAAATGTGAACCATTGCGTTGTCGTTGGCTCGCACTGCTGCAGCCTTGTCGGCGATGCTTTTCTACAAAATCTTGCTTAGTTTCGGTCTCGTGGCACTCGACAGGCAAAGTGTGCGCTGGTATTGCAAGGTCTCACAATCCAAGGTTTTACTGTGTCTTACACATTTTGATAAAAAATTGCCTTTTATACCAAAATCCTGCCAGTAATTTTCTCTTTAAAATCATAGTAGTTTATAAGATATAGTTTAGTAGCACTTGTAATCTTTTTAAAAATAGTAATGGAAACTGTTGATTTGAATACAAATGAAATGTGAATATGAATAGGTATATTAGCTTAATTATATTCTTTTTTTGCTAACTATTGGCCCTTAATCGGATATTTAAAATTAATATTTTTTCACAGAGTATGATATAAATGTTCCGTTGCAGGTTGCGTTGTCACAGAAGAAAGGCTCCTTCCTGGCCGGCAGCGGTGACGGGGGCTACACCTTCTGGTAGTGGAAGCGACAAACAGCGGCAAACCCCCCCTCAGAAGCTGCGCGTGTGTGTGTGTGTGTGCGTTTGACGGTGTGATTGGCGATGGATGCGAGAATTCTCTCTAGCACATAGTAATATTATATTGTAATAAACTTACCGAGCGGGAAGGCGACGCGTCAATGTCTCGAGCGATGTGTCCGTGCCGTCTAATTGTTTCTGCCGTGATATTGAGGATAATGGTAGGACGCATCGCTCAATCGTTGATTCTGTGTTGGTAATTTATATACTATTTACAATCTATATATATATTTATATATAAATCGCTTGGCCAAATGACAACACAAGTCATTTTATGTACAGTAAATGGTCATTTTATCTGAATCTCTACTAGTGCAATAAATTAGCCTTCTCCAGCCGATGCTTTGCAGTTTCAAATTGAACACTTCGTAATGCGCGTTTTCATTACGACTCGAAAAGAATCTCAGATGTTCGAGTCGATTCGGTGATCGTATAATTTAGTTTGAATCGAAATATCATGACTGTAAAATATGGATAAGACGCTAATTGTATTAAATGCAAGAAAACATATCCGAATAGTGTCGCACGATCAAATTATTTTTGTAATGGAAACTATTTGATTTCTACTTACAATAATGTATTTATTCGTGAAAGAGGCGCTTTTCGTTCTTCCTTTGGTAGATATTTATATCCTAACTTTAAAAATTTGTGATATTTGTTTCTTTCAAGGGCGTCTGTAGTCGGAGGCACCGCCCTCGAGAGTTGTGACAATCATACGCACTGACAATTCAATTCAGATTGTTGTCTTGAAGGTGTTTTCCATACAAAAAATGTTTTGCAATAATAATTAATAAGATATTAAAAATCGTGTTATATCTGTGACTCCGTGAAGCAAACGATCCAACCGTTGGACGTTTGATTGAATTATTATTTGCTGCACAATGCGGAAACTTGATTTTCACGATTTTTCATTTGGATAGTCCACTAGCGTTTTATTTAGACCATGTTGAAATGGACGTCGCCTTCCCGACGGTCTAGGGAAAAATGACAAAACGCAGAACGATGATTGTGCATGAACATGTGTTTAATTTAATACAAATAGACATTAAGTTGCGTTATATATATATATATATGTATATGTGTATATATATGTATGTATATGTGTGTGTGTATATATATATATATATATATATATAACAATAAAAATATTGCAAATAATAAAGAGTCGATGAAATAATACTTAGAAAAAATAGTAACCAATTATTTTATCACAGATAATCCTCCGACTGTTACGCTAGATCATTCGGAAGTGTAACACGACCATTGCCGAAAAGTATTGTTTTTAAATTATTTAGTCTTTCTAAAAAAAAAAAAACAGAAATACCAGTTCCGACGACGCTCCACAACAAAACCGGTGATGTCTTGTATCGCAGAATCTAGGTGTAAGTCGCGTATCGTAAAATCATTTTTATATCAGAAAAATTGAAATGACAATGTTAAGCCACTCGTGTACTGCGGTGCTCTTTCATAAGGAAGAAGTTTAATTCTTTTCATTTTTTGTTATCTTAAAAAAAGAATTGTTGATTGTGTCAAATTGAGACGAAGCCAGTTGGATCGAAACGCTTTAAAGAGTCGAGTAGACGGTTTGAAAATGAGAGGTGTTGTTTTTTTTTTAAAAAGAATTTGTGGTTTCATGTGTCACTAGGTAAACAATTCTCAAAGCAGATTAATGTTATACTATTTCTTTTTTATTGATATATTGAAATTGTTACACTGTATCACCGAACGGCAGAATTTTATGACAAATATATGTTTTTTTTTATTATCCTGCATTGTTTTTCTTACACTCCCAAACCCTTTCCCGAAATTTTAACATTAAAACAAAATGTTAGTTGTGTTAATAAATAACAACTTACGGAGATTTTTAATCTACCGGTTTCGAGACAAACCCATCTCTTCGTCAGGACGACCACTACACACCACAACCATAGTATTATATTCACACACTAACACTTTCTCAAAATATTCCTCACTCCATGTTAATCTAACCAAATGCACTAAGGTTCCTACCAAAAGAGATCAAGAATTTGAGGGATGGGGCCTATTTTTTATGGTTTTATGAATATAAAAAAGGTCCATATTGCTAAATTTGAACATGGATGAGTAATGTGAAAATAACTTTTTAATCACTTATGTTTATGTTCGTGAATCAATTTAGCCTATTGATTGAAGGTCCTAGGAACATTGTTTGAAGGTTATTTCATAATTTAGATTATTTCTTAGAAGATAAATGCCGCAACTGGCACAGCAATCTTACTTGTGTTCTAGTTTTGGCCATGGACATGGCCACAACTGGCTCACATAGTGCATTAGTTTTAGCCACCCTTTTTGAAAAACATAATTAATTAGGTGTTTACGATGATATTCCAATTATAATAATTTCGTTGTCTGTCTGTTCGTTCGTCTGTCCATCCGCATAACTTCTGTAACTTTTTTATAGTAAAATTTATTTTTGAACATTTAAAAAAAAAAACTTTTGTAAACATTTTTATTTTTGAAAATTTAATTTTTTTTAAACCAAACCGAACTGAACTGACATGTAAAAGTACCATCATTTGTGATTGGTTACGGCTAGTTCGACTATAAAAACCATGGCCATAAAAAGAAGTCAACTTTCCTGGAGTGCCCTACTTGGAAAGTAAGATTCAACCAGATATACTAAAATATTTCTAAGATTTTTATCAAACTGGTTTAGATTAGACTAGTTGTACTGAAGTATCAATGCTATATACATTATGGGTAGCTTTTAAAGATGATAATTCAGTTCAGCAGTTAGGAAGAGTACAATCATCGAATGAGTTGAATTCTTGAATTCTTTCTCAAAAAGTAGGTATCCTCAATGAGACTCAGTTGTCCTTTGATGCATCAACCATTGATTTAAATTCAACTACAACAGTGGATCCAATTCGCACAAAGTACCAGTTCAAGAAGACCCATTCCAAAAATAAATTCATTTGCAGCTTCAACAAATGGTGTTCAGAATGAATTGTCCACTCAAGCAAAATCATCTGACAGTTTATGCCCCGTAAATATATTTCTGTTGGCTCTACTTCACAAATTATTATTATTACAATCGCCAAGGCCATATATTTAGTTAATAAAAGTGTAGTCTGGCCAAAGAAAAAAGTACTAATACTATGCATAAAAGAGAGTATATTTCTTGTGGCAAGTTCCATAATGGCAGTTAAAGAAGCAGAAATGGAAGACAAGAGAAAAACATTTAAGAAAAGATAGAATGAAGAAAAAAGCTGGCAGTTTGAAAAGAAAAAAAACTCTTCTGGTTCGTGTCTTCGGCCAAAAAGGTCGTAAAAACACGGCATAATATCCCAGAAGATACAAACCAAAATATTCTGAGCAGCCGTAAAAACCTAAGAACATTCATAAAAAAAACTCAACAAATGAGTTGTGGATTTATCAAATTAATATCTTCGGAAAATGAAGAATTAGAAAGAAGTCCAAAGAGACTACGCATTGGTAAAATTCAAAAGTAGTAAAAATATTGCACTCTGTTGATAATGGTTGTGAAATAACTTATCTCAGGAAAGGAATGAAGAGTACGCAATACATTTGTTACGCCACAAATCGGGCATCTGTTGCAGAAAATAGTATTAAAATGATAATGCCATTACCTGCTTCCACAAAAGGGGCTAAGTTTCTACTATTTCTATTTCTAAATAGTAATAGTAAATACTAACTATTTCTAAAAATGTTCTCAGGTTTTCACGGCCATTCAGAATCTTCTGCATGTAGTTTTTTTGAGATATTCTGCCATGTATATCTGACCTCTCTGGCCGACGTTTCGGATCTCATTGCAGGGTCCATCATCAACCCTGATGATGGATCCTGCAATTAGATCCGTAATGTCGGCCAGAGAGGTCAGATACACATGGCAGAAAACCACAAGCAGAAAATTCTTTATCTTTTCATATTGATCTGTCCGGGTATTGTGTGGCATTAACAGTTACCCATTCTTTATCTATGGCACGGCAAGATCATAATTATAATAAAATTCATAATTTTCCTATAGTTACTTACCTATATTGTTTTATTTTTATTCTAAAATGTATTAAGAAACCTTGTAAAAACTAAAGTGGCTGGAACTGGCACAATTCACGTTTATGTTTCTATTTTACATTATATTAAATTTTATATTTTTTTTTCTACATTTTCAAAAGAGTAATGAATGTGCTACATGGGGAAATTTAAAAAAAATCGTTTCTGACTATTTTTGAGTTTGTAATGATGCACAGTTGGCAAAAAATATCTCGAAGTGGCCAAAACTGGCCCCTTAACCCTTTTGTTAGTTTCTTTCGCACTCAAAAAGAATTGACATTGAAAGCGAATAAACCATCCTGTGTTGCTCTGAAAACGAAGAAACGACACTCAAAGTTTATGCTCTAACAATATGTATTAAATTAAATTTAAAAACTCTTTTTTTACTAAATTTTTCAACCACAGCTGTTCCATCACTGTTTTGTTTTTTCCTACCTTCCAAATTCAAATTCAATCTCATCGTACACTGTTAGGTAGGTACGTAGTATAATAATAATAAAGTAATGTAAAAAACCTGCACTTCTTTGCAGACAGCTCACAGTGCGGCAAACGTAAAAATTAAAGAAATGTACAATGGATGAATGGTCCACTCTACTGTACTTGTTATCCCATCTTCGTCACGGGTAATAAGGCTAGAATAAAATAGTGTACAAGGAAATAAAACACAATAATAATTTGTATTTTCTTTTTAATTGAAGACTTTGTATAAATCTGTACACAGTTTTATAACTAATTTATGGTCACCTCGCGCACTCGTACACGGAGAAACATTCTCATGGCTAATGCTAAATACAAGCTATCACTAACACTTACATTATGCCCATCGTATATTCATATTCCAATAATTTAACACGCATTTGTCTCCGCGACACTTAACCTACAGATTTAAATTAGTTAATTCTAAACATATTTACGATAAAATAAACTAAATTTACATTTTCGCTTACGGCGTTCGTAACACTATCAGTCGAGATGGAATAACCGTCGAGCCGTGATGTAAAGACGCATTTTTTTAATTCATGGCAACGCTTACAAAATATATCTCAATAAAATATACAAACATGCGCAGGATCGCGCCGAATCCGAACCAATTAAAAAATTACAAATCGCAGCGCGACCCCCATTCCCGGAAATAAAAAATAGAGATATTTTTTATACACAGCATAAATTAACACGCACAAATGGAATGTCAAGAGGAATCATCGGGCTGCGATTCAGACTCCGTTTCAAGCGGCGGATTCGGCTCAAGGTCGCGCACAACAACTATGATAAAAATACTTATTACAAAAATGGCGAATTTACAAGATGGCTGCTCACGTTTATGATTCCATCTCACTTAGGAATTATTAAAAAAAAAAAACATTCAACAAAAAATAAAAAAAAACTTAATCCTCCTCCAAAAAAATACCTTACAATATTTATATACAATCGAATGAGTACTACAGAAATATGTATATCACAATTGCGTTGAGATTGTTTAAATTTAACGAATTGCGCCATTAAATTTAAAATACACGCAAAATCCCTAAATTATGAGCTCATGATTGCCGAGAATAAAAATGCGTTCATATCAAATAGTACGATTAAAATATAATTTTTAAGTAGTCAATTCTTTGAGAGGACGTAAGCCTTAAAGGCCGATGAAAGTACGCTAGATTCCTGTAACACGGTTATGAGTATTGTAAGCGATTGAACGCTGCGAAGGGTATTATTTCACCGAAAACGAGACGCAAACCACGAACCAATTTATAATATTGGATGGACATCTTACAAATTCAAGTAAAAAAATAAAGATTAATCTACATATATTACAGATGTCTCAGGGATACAAAGCTATATACACGGGTAAGTAGGTGTGGAAGTCATTGTCATAGGCTGGCTTGAGTGATCACTTTATACAATGTAACGTTCACCATTCAACCCACGATCGACCACCAGTCAAAAAAATAGAAGTCTCGTTACCAGCGGTGACATCTATATACTGTTTCATGGGGATGACAAATCCAACCACAGACGGCGATATTATAGTATATATATAGACGGCGAGTTATATTTGAATAAAGTGAAGTGAGGTGCATAAAAACCACACACACAACTTATCAAATCTGATGGATATGGTGGTCGATTGTGTGTGGAAGCATGAAAGTTACATTTTTGTATAGTGATTACAGCCATAAGAGAGCCAATAACAGGTCCATAAGCCCTGTAAACACCCAAAGACTTCCATACCTATTTTCTCATATAAATAGAGGCCTCTGAGACATCTACATTATATCTTAATTAATTATAGTCCCCCTGGGGACAAAAATCCATTAATTGTGTTCTCAAAAATTTTGAAAAATACTCAAAAATATTGTGAAAATAAAGTTGGTTCACCTTTTACGTTAAATATTAAAAAGATCTTACGCCACACCTCATTCCAACATTCTTGGTTAAGGGAATACGTCTTGTGTACAAATTTCCGCACTCTAAATTACAATCCAGGACTACGTACACATCCGATGCCTGGTCATGTTAACAACGAATGAGGAAAATTACTATTTTTGAGCTCTTGGAGCCATGTGAGCGTGTCGTAAATTTAAAAGACGTAAAAATCAAAATTAATTCTAATAAACGACAAACGCCGAATGCAATTTAATGAGAATGCAATTTAACGACTGAAATGGAAGAAAAGAAAACTGTGTTTCTACCAATCTACATGAAGATTTATTCAATGCAACAAATTCACAGGTATTACTTGTTTGAGGATCGAGCAGCCGATAGTGATGGAGTTTTTTTTTGTCACTTTATAAATTCCGACACTTTGTTAATAAAATATATTTATATAATAAATATAAAATGGCGACACGGTGCGTATACGCTCGCACGCGCATCAATATCACTGAGGGAATGTCATCCCGATGCGTAAAACGCGATGACGCGAGGACCGTAGACTTCGAAAATTAAAATACTTTAACCTTTGTTTGTACTGCACGGCCCTCACGACTGCTTTCGTACGCAGTACAATTTGTTAGCTACTATCGACGTACACGAATAACGTATTTACAGTATGTACAAACCGCCGCTCTCCCGCGCAATGTACAACTCGGCGATGTATTCCGCATTTATTTAAATTAATTTTTGTTAAACTCCACCGGATATGGACCGCTCGTTTCTCGTCGATATTTTTTCATTTTCAAAAAAATACCAATCCGATTTCTTCAGTCCGACGATTACTAATTTGTCAATTGTTTTTTTTAATCCAATTAAATAAAATCTAAAATCGTTCCAGTGGAGAATTTATAAAATCCCGCACTGGAGCATTGGTCAGAGTCGTAACATTATCACAATAAAGAAAGTCAGTTCGGAGTGGTATTTTTTATTTTATTATGTAACACTAATTAATTTTACAGTTTTTTTTACATTTTCATTTTTATTGGAAAAATAAAATCATTTGCGCGCTACGTGTCTACCTACACCTAACCACCAGCCCGTCAAGTGTTCCGCCTGGTCCTTTTATTACAACTATTTCCTTGGAGCAATTCCATCCGCCTGTACCGGCTGTTACAGTGTCCGTTGTGTGCCCAAATTCGGGGTCTGCAGGTCGAGTATATTTCTAAATCACAAAAATGCCTTTGGGTAATACTATATTGCTCGTTTTCAAAATATTGGTTTCACCATCCAAACTAATGATTGACACAAATTTCATAAACCAACTACACGCGCCGTGCGACAGCGGGAAATATTACTCACAGCCGGCTCGGCGGACTAGCCGACCACGGCACACTGGATCCTTGAGAAAATGCAACGCAGAGATTGCAGAATGACGTAGAGCCATCGACAGGAAGCTAAGTACGGGCAAATCCTAGGAAGGATCACCCCGCCGTGAACTGGCTCCGTCCACGCAGCACCGTGGTGTCACTCGCCGTTGAATTACAACCGAGTCATGCGAGCTACCGAATCGTCGAATCGACGAACAAGCCCGGGGCCGAGGTTTCCGCCTCGCGGGCCGAATGAATGTGGCGCGAGAAGCTTTCTTCCCGAGGAATCGCCGGAGTCTGTCTACAGGGGCGCGGGTGGCAGGCTGCCATAGGCGGTGTAGGGACGGTAAGGCGGCCGCAAGCCCCCTGCCCCGCGCGTGATGGTCCGGCTGCCCCGCTTGAGCCAGTCCTGGCAGCCGCGGGCCATGGGAGGGGTGACGTGGCGCGCGCACCACTTGCGCAGCCAGCTCTGCCAGCGAGCGTCGAGGCGCAGCGTCACCCGCGGATGGCTCTGGAACAAGTGGAGACTCACAGTTAGTATAGTATTTTAGTAATTCATTTTCTCATTAACAACATCTAAGCTACAAAGAGTCCATCACTCCCGGATCAGTTATGGTTTTTTACCTAAAATTTAGTAATGACTGTTTCTTTAAAAAAGAAAAGTATGTGAAGCACTGACAGAAGTAATATTAGCATTCCAAAAACAACAAGTAACCCCTAATTTACTTTACAGGCAGCAGACTAATTGATACCTTTTTCGCTCTGCTCAGCGCGTCCTTCTTGTACAGGAACTGCTCCTTGTTCACCACAAACACCATGGTGTACGAGTTCAAGTTGAATTTGCACTCAGTGCGGTCCTCGTTGACGTACTGCCCCTGCAGGCCGGTAACGGGCGCGGGAAGAGAGGCCGACGGCGGGGCGGGAGAGCCGTCTGCCGTGACCGCAGGAGCGGAAGACGGCGAGGACGGCCCGAGGCGACCGTTGGCTGCGTGCCGTCGGTGAAACCGTCGGACGTTGCGCTGGAGAAAAACAGCCTTCCTACCTATCCAGCTGCTGTCCTGTAGAACAAAATAAATAGTTTAAATATCTGCATCCTATATATATATATAGCACGGAATGTAATATCCCGCCAACACGTAATAACCACACTGGAACACCTACTGTCCAGTGTGATGTACAGGGTGTGCGACGTAGCAAAAACTTCAAGTGAGTCTTTTTCACTCAATTTTGAAAAGACAGTATTCTTTATACTTTCAAGTGAAATACCAACAAGATCAGTGGCATCAAAGTTTGCATTTTTTTTCAATATTTCTTATCTATCAATTCTCTTATTGTATGTTAGACAATTGAGAAAGTAATAATGTATAGTAAAACTCCATAATTGTATATTTATCGTCCCGAGATTTTCGTGCAAATAATTTCTTTTCAATCTGACAGAATTAAGCCAACATAATACTGAATGATTATATTAAAAACTTAATATCACTTGTTTCCACACTCATTATACACTCTTATTTAGTTATCAAATCGGTTCATTGACGGTGTTACCTCACATATTGACGGTCCCTATGTAAACTAACAAATCTACAAAGAAAAAGGAAATTTTACAGCTGTTAGTAGTTGGCACCACCTACAAAATGTGCATATTTGTACACATTAGCTTAAGTTTTTTTTCTCTGAATTAGTAATATAAACTTTTTTTTAAATTTGTAGACGGATGCATTGATACGCACTTTTGCGATATTTATAAAAAGTATCGATGATACCGAAGCGGACAGTGAAGATTTCAAAAGGTGTAAAAAGTTGTGGGTTTAGGTTAGAAGCAGACGAAATTACTTGTATAATATTTATTTAGACTGTTTACTTTATAATGAAATTTTCAAAATTGTAATTTAACAAAACATTACCTTCAGATTATTATATAAGTTTTATTAATTTCACTAATAATAATATTTACTAATAATATTTATTTATTATTATTAAAATTTAATTCATTTTAAATTTCATTAATAATATAAGTAGCTTGTTGGTGCAGTGGTCATGACCTTGGCCTAGTGATCTGGTAGTCGGTGGTTCGAGCCCCATTCCAGGATACAAGCAAATTAGTCCTATTTTTACAGCACAGGCTTTTTGGCTTAGTTTTAGAAAAGTAAGAATATTGATGCAACATCTATTCCGTGTTCGGAACGAAACTATAAAACGCGGGGATTCCCCAAGTGTAGATAAATTGTGCTGCATTTAAACATGAACGAATTAAGCGCGAAGATGGTGCATTTATCTATAGTGCGAAATTCAAAATGTATCAGTGTATCGGCAAATTAATATCGCCGATTCCAATATATCATAAAACCCAAGATATCACCCATATATCGGTATTGGATGCATCCCTATTTTGTATTGCGGAGAAGAATATTTTCTGTGTATTGGTACAAAAAAGTAAATAAAATAAAATAAACTTTCTGGTAGAGAAAAAGAGTTTATGTAGGGACTATCAATAGAGTAATACCTTAAACAGGTCGATGGTGTCTGCCGGGTTGGCGTACCGTTCCCGGTAGCGCGTCCAGTCAGCCAATCGCGCAGGCTGCGAGGGAGGTCCTCCGCCGTGATGGTGTTGCGTTGCGGGAGGGGGCGAGCAGCCCCCTGACCCCGAGCAGGCCAGCGTTGACGCCGCCCCGCTCTCCAGAAGTTCGAAGGTTACTCGGCTGTCGTCTCCGCCGTACTACGGGAAAGATATACATTGTATTATGATGTTGAATACTTTTTATAATTATTTTTTTTTAATACTTACAGAGCAGCTCGCACCCCTAGTCTCAGTCAGACAGAATATTGAAAACATTACTAACTACCTGGTCAATAAATCCCTAGACTCTAAAGGAACTGTACAAAATTTGACAATAGAAAATAGTCTTAATTTTTCATAATACCCAATTTT
Organism: Agrypnia vestita; assembly: GCA_016648135.1. Lineage (NCBI taxonomy): Eukaryota > Metazoa > Arthropoda > Insecta > Trichoptera > Phryganeidae > Agrypnia > Agrypnia vestita. The sequence goes on from JADDOH010004915.1 coordinate 28,530, forward strand.
GAAACAATGGTATTTTTAGTTGATGTGGTCTTGAATTTTAATAAACAAGCAACATAAGACAAATTCATCAAATTTCAAGAAAAATTTGAACTGTGTGAACTAAAATGTATTGATTACGATGCAAAGGGCTAAACATTATTTTGAATTACGAATTAATGGGGTTAATTTATTATGAAATTTATTTTGAATTCTGTTGATTTTAAAATTTCGAATTATGGCAAATTTAAAGTTAACAGGGTATTACTGTATAATAATAAATTACAGTAAAAGCTCGTTAATACAAACAACCATAATTCGAAAAATTTAATGATATTTTATCCCCCTCAAATGAATTTTCATACAAAATGCTTCCTATAATTCGAAAAAATGGCTAATTCCAAATACGAAAAAATTTCAGACAAAATTATGAAATTTGACACAAAAGTCATTTGTGTAAATGTTAACATTTTCTCACCATTTGCTAGTGTTTTTATACCTGCGCTGACGGAAATGACCGCTCACAGGCCTTTGATCATCTATATGACAGTAATAAAAGTCATAAAACATCCCCAACTGGCCGTGGCCGCGCGCACAGGGTAAGGCTGTTTAAGGGTACGCGCGCACTAGCTGCGGCATAATGTCGCACCGCAGTGTTGTAACAAAGGCTTTTGAATCGTAGTGCGCGCACTTAGCGGCAAAATAACGCAACGGCGAAAAATCGGTGAAATGTTACAACTCTCTTGCGGCGCGGCGGTCAGTGGCAAAAAAATGCATCTTTTTAAAGTCATGACCGCGCGCGCTACGCGCTGTTTCGCTGTACCATATATTTTATGTGAAAGAAGAATGGGCTACAAGCAATAATTCTGCTGATCTAGATGAAGATTTTAATATTGAAATGCTAATTACGAAAGTTGAAAGAAGACCACCATTGTATGATATCACTTCAAAAGAATATAGTGATAGAAACATTAAACATTTCTGAATGGAGTATTTTTATATGTGATAGAAGGTCCAACTAGTTTTAAAAGTTCATAAAAACATTCTTTATTCATTCGATAATATTGGAAGAATTTTTCGTTAAGTTCACCAAATATTTTAAAGAACTGCCCGTAAATGATCAGCGGCATTATGCCGTAGTGCGCGTGCCTGCTGTTTTCGCCGCGCGTCAAAATGTCGCAGGTTTTTTCGCCGCGCGGCGAAAAAACGCTAGTGCGCGCGTACCCTTATGACTGCTGTTTTATGATATCCCGCCAAAAGACGAATTGTTGAAGTTTTGTCGCCAGTTTTGGAGTTTTAAATTGTTACATCTTTGTGTTTATTAAGATTGAAAATATATCGCGTGAAAACATTATGTCATTGACTTTTTTTTGTGCTTTTATCTGTGATTTCCGTGAAAACTTTCGATATTTTAGTCTCTTCATTTACGATTTTAATATATTTTTTGTTATTTGATAAGTGTGAAGAATATTAGACATTTTATTACGTTCACGTGTTAGATTTTAGTTATTTTCACATTTTATTTTATTTTATTTCAAATTAAAATGGCATCAGTTCGCAGCGCGTACAAAACTTTAACTATTTCTATGAAAATGGATTTGATTAAAGACGTGGACAGAAAAATTAAGAAATAAGGGCAAGATTGCATAAAATTTGGTATCGCCAATTCGACTGTTTCAACAATTCTAAAAAATCGCGCCAAAATTGAAAAGCGCAGTGAAGTGGTGTACAATATTTGCTGTTTTCATTTTTTCTGTTTTAAAATTGAATTGATGTCTCAAGATCACATATCAAAGTAAATTATTTTAATTTTATTGAAACAACTGACAAAAATGAATGCAATATTGGCCAAATAAATGTGTTTAAAAATACATGTTAAAAAATGCATTTGTTTGTACACTTGGAAATGTTTAGAAAGTGTGTTGATGGTTTAAAAACTTCCTACTAATTCTACTTCCCTAATTCGAAATTTGAATTTTTTTGTTGAATTTCGGTCCCCTGAATTTCGTATTAAAGAGCTTTTACTGTATTATGTATTAATTATCTAAGTCCAATTCTCTAAGAATGCCATTTTTTGACACGTCATAGTCCAAGACTAAGAGTACGAGCTGTTACAATGTGGATTACATTCTTGGATGAAATAAAACTCGGTGCAAACTGCTAATATAACGGCAAAGCTACCTATATACAGATATAGAGCCTGATGACATTTTTCATCTCATGGATTAACAAATTGTAAAAGCTTAGAAATAATAAATTGTCAAAATTCAATGCTTGTTTGTTTCTGTCCAATTGGCAGGCATTTATAAATAACTAGTAGGAAAGCAATCGGCGAAGCCGATTGCTTACTGCTAGGCCCTACGGGCGGCTATTGTGTTTGCTGTGCAGCAAACACAATTGTTTACCTATGCCTACGTCAGCCGCTTCGCGGCCAATTGTATCTATCAAATTTCCACTTTTAATTACGGGTAGTTTAGATGTAATTAAGACAAAGTATTTATTCAGTATTTCTAACCGATTAATAAGTCAGAGCGGAATAAACCACAGTTCGATAGGTAGGTACCTACTCTCTTCTCTTCTCGCAGTGTTGATTACTTTTATACAACATTATAGAAAATTAATCTTTGTTTAATTTGGTTTGTTACATAATACATGAATGTTCAAAACCAAAACTGTAATTAAAATTTCAACAAACAAAATATTCTCGACTGTAAAAAAAAATTCGATCCTGCCAGGATTCGAACCTGGCATCTTCTGATCCATAGTCAGACGTGTTATTCGTTGCGCCACAGGACCCGATAAGCAACGTGGCAAAATTATTGTATACAAATAGAAATCATCATACGGAGACAGAAACAAACGACACTGGTTGGCGTAATTAATATATAGATGAGATATGGGTTTAGAAATTTTTTAATCCTATTATCCTATAAATATTACAAAAGTGAACATTTGTGAGGATGTTTGTTACTCTTTCATGCAAAAACTACTGAAAGAATTTTGACGACACTTTACAGTATTGTAGCTTATACATCAGAATAACACGTAGGCTATAATTTACAAATATATGAAGTAAATTGGCTAAATTATAATGATAAGTGTCAAGTAAGTTAGTTGGAAAAATCCTGCTATCTGAGAGCTGTCGGCGTGTGTTGCATAAAAGTCCACCGCAGCATATATCTACATGTGGAAGCCATCATTGACAACAAAAAAACCTTTTTTTATTATAGGCTTTTGCAAAACAATGGAACCTCTGTTTCCCTTATAAACTTATTTTTAAGTTTATCCTTAACCCATGCAACGCCGGGTACACGCAGCTAGTTATTTTATGAATGTAATTGTGGGACACTGTACGGCAACCCAAATTTTGCATATATATTTTTTAGGACCCGGCGGAAAACATAGGCCACATTTCTTCCCTGGACATTCCATCCATCCCAGTCAAAATTTAATGGAAACTTTTTTTTAATTAGAGGCTTTTGCAAAACCTTTGTTTCCCTTATAAATTTATTTTTAACTTTATCCTTAACCCGCGCAACGCTGGGTACAAGCAGCTAGTTAATAAATGTAATTGTGGGACACGTACGGGGTTGACTGAATGCTATCGATGTTTAGCCATTGCCAATACGGAGCGCCTCCCTTCATTTCATATTCCTGTGTGCATCAAGAATCCTGGCCATTGATCACGCTAGGCTCTCAAATTTCACAGGGGTAAATGGAAAACAAAAAAAATGACTTTCCGTTGGTGACAGGTGCATTCTTCACCAACCAGAATTAAATGATTGTCAGCGGTGAGTGCCTGTGACACGTAGAAATACAAAACTCAGGGGTGGTTACGACACTCACTATGCACATCTTGAAGGCATGTTCCTCACGTAGCAACCGTTCCGCCCGTCGTTGGTGGGCAGCGGCTGCAGCCGGCGAGGGGTTGGAGCCCGAGCGGGCCCGCTCCTGCACGTGCAGCTCTACGCACTTGGTAGCCAGGCGTTCCTGAACACACTGTTGTAACTGGAACATGATTAAGGTACACAGCGGTTAATGGTTTATTCACTTCAGTTTGTTTTTCAAAACTATCATCACCCAAAGTTCTCTCGCACATTTTCTTACATCAGTTCTTAAGAATTAAATATTGCAATACATTTTCTCTATCAACTTTCAATAACAATACGTCCCACTTTAACTCTATATTTAGAATGTTGAAGTCATACAACCAAATAGAAAACAGTCATGATGTCCTCATTGACGTATTTCATGACAGTTTCCATTAATACAAGAGAACTATTACCAAACTTGCGAAATTAATTGTTTAGTCTCTTTGTTCAATCTCACTCTGTTCAAGCTCACTCTATAAAATCACTTTTTTCTGTTCTTTCTTGTATATGTTTTAACCTTTACGTTTTATACTCATGTGTCCACTGTGAACCATTGAAAAAATTAATTAATTTAAAAAATTGTTAATGACGATCACTCTCACATACGTGGGATAATAAGTATCTAAGCTGACCTGTCGAACGGCGTACGATACGATCTTGTCTAGCGTGAAGGCGACAAAAGCGTGGATACCGAACATCTCTCTGAGTCCATCTTCGTACGCAGACGCCTCCATGTTGCCGTCCAGCACCGAACGCACCATCTCCAGCAGAGCGGAGTAGTATTGCGTGACAGGCAGGGTATCTGGAAGGCATAAAATTGTTAGTCAAACATTATTTGTCATTCAGTTGTCGGTCGGGTCTCCAGTGGAATATCGAGTATGTGATAAATTGTGGGACACGTACGGGGTTGACTGAATGCTATTGATGTTTAGCCATTGCCAATACGGAGCGCCTCCCTTCATTTCATATTCCTGTGTGCATCAAGAATCCCAGCCATGGATTACGCCGGGCTCTCAAATTTCACAGGGGAACAGATTTTGCTTACTGGGAGATAACCGACTGCATATGTGCGGAACACGTATGAAGCTGGAGTAATCTGTTAATAATGTCGTATAGATAACTATCAGAAAATGTTATTTACTTGTAATTTCAAAGTAATATTTTAGTTTACCCGGTGCGTGGAAAATTATATTTATTTATTTATTTAAAGCCCTGTATGGCTTATACATAAATATAGGTAAGATACTAATATTAAGCAACAACACAAGCTACAGTAGATGTTTATTATTTTATATTCATCAAATAGTTATTGTAAAGTTCCCGCAGTAAAATTATATTCCTATGAATTCCTAATAATTCAACCAAAACAATTAAATAGATTATTAAAGTCTCTCCGAGACGAAGCTATTTATATGAGGAAATGTGTACTGAAGTCTTTTTAGGGTGGCCCAGGGCTTACGACCTGTATGAGCTAGCTTAAGCGATTACTTTACACAATGCAACATTCAAAATTCCACCATGCAAGAACATCCACACATTGTCAAATTTTTGAAAGCTGTTCATATGATCTAAATCAGTTTCCTTCATATATTCGAATGGATTATAACTAGAGACATCTACAGTCACTCCCATAACGCAGCATACATAGATTTCTCAGATGGAATTTCCATATACGTTTTCCCTTAATAGTAGCTTTGTCTCTCTGAGACTTCTATAATTTATCTTAAGTAATTATTATTTAGTTCATTTTTATTAATTAAATTAATAATGTCATCATAAAAATATTATGCTCTTTTTGAATAAGTTTTACAAAAATGGTGAAAACAAAGTTCATTTTTATTAATTATAAAAAAAATATGTTAAAATAACAATAAGAACACAGTAAGTAGTACAAGACACGGAACATGATTCTTTTCTCTAATCCTTGAAGCAAGGGACAGAATTCCATATAACTAATCAGAAGTGGACTCACTGTCTGGCTTAAGCCGTAACGCCGTGGCTGTTGCGGGCTTGCGTAGCCGAGCGTCTCCAGCCTCCTCCCGGGCGAGGCGCTCGGCAAGCGCCTTCATCTGGGACAGTCGCTGGCACAGCACGGAATGTAGCCTCAGGAACACGTACCAGTGGCTGCTGCCTAGGAACACCACGGGGTGGCTGGATGACTGATTCCACTGAGGAAGACCATATCAATTTATATATCAAGTTACATTTTTTGTGAAATTGCAATTTTTCGGAATACATTTCCCTGGTTAAGAATGTTCTTAGGTTTTCACGGCCACTCAGAATCTTTGGTATAATGCTGGTTTTTAAAACCTTTCTGGCTGACGTTTCGGATCCCATTGCAGGGTCCACATAAGCCCTTATGATGGGCCCTGCAATGGGATCTGGGACGTAAAAACACGGCATAATACCCCAGAAGACACAAACTATGTTTTTCTATTTTCCTGATAATTAACTAACTTATTTTATTTTCCAGAATATTTCCATAAGTTGGGTAAATCATTTAACGATACGCGAAGAAAAAAATATCAAAAAGATGAAAACCAGAAATTATAAAAGAGGATTGCCTACATTTACCCATCTAGAGCCGTTTGTATCAACTTAGTTTTAAGTGCACATTGTGCGATTTTTGACGTGTCATCAAAATCGTTTTGTTTAAGCAGTGTCGGTGACAGCTTAACCCTATCTACATTTTAAAAAAACTCGATATATCATCTACCTACCTTACCGTCCATCCTGTGACATATAAATGTAACAAAACCTGATGTATCGTGAAATGTTGTCAACAATGCTTAATGACAAAATTTATCTGGACTTAACAGCAAAATACATTTCTTCCAACAAAAAAGTATCATTGGAGTCTTAGATAAATTACTTTTTGTGTTACTAAAAATACTATAGAATCAGTTGATTGTCAAAAAAAATCTATGGCATCTTACATACAGTAAAACCCCGTCAATTCTAATCCTGATAATATGAAATTTTTAAAACTCACAAGTCCCAAAAAGTTAATTTCATATCAGATGAACCCCAACAGATCGAAAACCGCAATAATTCGTAATTCGAAATAATTTTTAGCCCCTTGTGCCATAAATCAACACATTTTAGTTCATATAGTTTGACTTTTTTTTAAATGTTACAAAATTAAAAAATATTTGTTTTTTCGCAAATGAAAACAACAAATATGTCAAAATCAAACACTTCGGTAATAGAAATGTCGCAATCCTTGTATGCATAATAAATACGTTTTCAAAATGACTTCTTGAAATATGCAAAAAAAAAAACCCAGATATTTTCACAAAATGAATGAATTTTACGATTTTCACAATCACATCTCATTTTTTGTACCTTGAATTTCAATTTAACAGCGTTCTGCGTTATTCTGCTTTTTGGGTCCATTGAATTTAAAAGTAACGAAGATCTACTATATTGTACATTTTTACACTGCAATGTTGAAAAATGGAATAATAAGATTTAGTTTAAACCGTCTTTGTCCAAGTTGATACAACCAACCTTAGTACAGTAATATTTGATGGATGTAACAAATGTTTAAAACATAAGTGCAATTAGGGGAGCGGTCTCACCTTGTCCTTGGTGTAGAGAGGTGGCAGGGCGCTGATGGTGATGTCGGTGGCGGGGGTGGTGTCCGGGGGTTCCACCTTCACTCGGCCCCCCGAGCTGTCTGAAGAGCCCTCTCTCCGCCGCCCGGAGCCCTTCACGCTGGTGGCGCTGCTCTCCGAGGACTTGGACCAAGGAACTGCGTCTGAGAAGGCAACAGCCACATTTAATATTGAAAGAAGGGAAAAATGACTTAATTAATATTAAATAAATTTGTCATTTTGGTGCTTAATTTGGCACATTTTATACGTCACGAATGTAACAAATATTGTTCCATCTGCTTTACCTTTATTGTCAATGTCTTCAGCGCTGTTGTTCCTCATTGTCTTGAGGTTTTCTTTGTTTTCTCTGTTGGACAATTTTTCTGATCTCCTCGTCGTCTTCTCCGCGGGGCCCGTATTGCTGTCAGACTCTGACGAAACCTGGAAATATTGCCAAATGTTTATTTATGTCAAAGATCAAAACATGGTGCCGCAGCTTTAATAACTAATGTCGTATTTAATTTAATATAAAGTGAATAATCAACAGTGGCACACACCTCTCTCTCCTGCTTGACGCTGATCTTGTTGTCCGTGGGTTTGGGGTCCACCGCAGGGGGTTCGGGGTCCCTCTCGCTGGAGCCCCGCGCAGGTTTCGCATCCTCGGGGCCCGAGCCGGGACTGTCCATCGCCACGTCAAGCTCCTTGTCATCTGCAATCAACGATTAACATGAAATATACCACGATATCCTGACCTATTCTGAAAATAGCAATATTATTTTAGTGATTGTTACCCCAACACTAAAAAATAGACAAAGTATTTATTTACGCACGTGCAATTACTTAATTAATTTACATTTACTACTTTTGGAATTTTAGGTGAGCCCTTTGAAAATAAGTCGTGAATGTACATGATCTAATTAGTGTGATATGTTAAGTGAGGAGAATGTGGAGTAGATGAGATTCATAAATACTTGTTATTGACAACCCAAAACAAGACGCTGAAATTCAATCTTGTGTTTTTATGTCTAAATATATGATGATCCAATATCATTTTTCAACAACCAACAGTTGTGCAATAATGGCATATAAATCATTTCAAATTACAATATTTCGTTACGCATTCATGTATTGTAATGTTGGACCTCCACAATATCTGGGCCTTCTTTAAAAGGACCTGTTTATTTGATGCTGAAACGATTTTAAACCAGTGCAGTTTTATCTAAAATATAAGTTTTTGTACATATTACATGAAATAAGTACTCATATCATTTTAAAAGTTTTCAGATATCAGGTTGTTTCACACCCATCTACTAATTTCTTCATCCGACATTAAATTAAAACCAATATTTTCATCACAAGGATAGAAATATTTACATTTGAAATGTCTACACGTACGTTTCTCTATTTTTGAGTTTTGGAGTATCAATCGCCAAATAACAATATTTTCAAAATAGGTCAGATCATATTTTTACAATCCTTTTTTTTTTTTAAAATAAAAATTCAAATAGATATCTGATCTGCCTGTAAACGTGAACATTATTAAATTTGTGAATTAAAATTATTGAAACTCTTAATTTACACTACTAGCTTACCATCGTCACGCTCATCATCGCTAAGCGGCACTCTCGGCCGTGAGAACAGGTCGGGCAGGAAGTGTTTCAGTAGCTGCTTGATTCGCTGCTTCTCCTGCTTCTGTACGGCGGTTTGTCTTCGCACGTGATGGATGAGTAGGTCAGCCGCATCCGCCAGCAGCGGACCGTGATCGCCGCCGGGGCCGAGCCGCGCACACAGCTGGGGGCCAGCACTCGGCTGCACCGACAAGCTGCTCGCTAGCTGCTCACGTCTCTGTGAAATCAAAATTAAACGTTCACGGTTAATGTTGATCAAAACAAGGGTACATAAGGGGAAATATTGAACAAAACTGTCGAAAATAAATTATAAATAAATAATAATTGAGTAACATAAGTTATTATTTTAAAATTTATTTGTTTTAATTTTACTACATTTCCTTATTCTCAGAGATCATATTTTCAAAATAGGAAAAAAATTCTACACTTAATATGTTTTAGCCCAATACGATAGATTTTGATGCTGGAAAATTTCTGAAATATGGTATTTTATATTATATTTAAGACTTACAAATACTACAGCCATTATGCTATTCATTAATTAAATCCTCACTGGGAAACACATCGGCGGAATTCAATGAGACTCATTCAACAGAAAAGTCCAAATCTCAAAAAGTTGTAATGTACAGTGCAATGAGGACCTTCAAAGAAATGTTTAGAAGCAATTGGGAAGAAAAATGCCTAAATTTAAAATAAATCTTATAATGTGCATTCTATAAATTGATATGCATATTGCATATCTCCATAACATGGTTGCTTCAACATTTTCGACTCATCAATCAAGGGGGGAATCCACCTGTTTTTGCTTTTGCTACTAGCTATAACTAACTAACTAACCATCATGCAGTTTTTCGGTTTTTTTTTTCTACAGAATCTGACCACAACAACGCTAGCTAATGTTTTCCACTCATATTGTGCACTCTGCGAAAACACATAATTCTTTCAGAGACTCACAAACTATTATAGTACTCGATTTTAATTCTACTTCCTGTATGCCACCTAGTGAATAAGTAATGGAACGGACAGGGTTGAGCCATGTAAAAAATGAGAACATAACATGACCACTATGAGCGGCGCGTGTCCAAAATAAATCAGCCGCTACATACAGAAAATTGCATTGGAGACGAGGCGTGTATGCCGCTACTGAAAATCGGGTTGCCGCTCGGAGCGCGCGCAAGTCAGTGCCCAGCGGCTGTTGCCGCGACTGGAGGGGGGCCGCGCGCGCATACTGCTTCCAACTAGCTGTAGAACAACATCGTCCGGACACTAGCCCTGAGATTGGCCCTTTGTTAAATGAATATGAAAAATGCGGCCTGTTTGGCCGCCGATGTTATTTCCAGCTACAAATGTCGATACAAATATGTGTGGAATTTGTATATGTTATGAAAATATTTTAAAAATATGTTGATGCCTTGTAAGAAGCAGCGCTTGGCGCCCTTTTTGTATGCAATATTGTCATGTGCATTATGTTGAATCTCTGATGAGAAAAATGTATTGGAATTTTATGAATTTTTATGAATAAAATGGAAATAAATAATTTTTTATTTGGCACCTATTGGTGCGTGGACAAAGGTTAGAAGTTTGAGCCGAAGGGATTCTTCCGCGATGTAACGCCCCAAAGTAAAGTATGTGTGTGGCACGCGGTACCCGCGATGTTCGCCAACACTAAATGGGCATGAGTGTGGCACGCAATAGTCGCCAACACGGGAGACGAGTCTCGCTGCAGAGGGTCTCGTCTCTTCTTTCCGCCGTTGAATCCGCCGACGGGCAAATAAATGTTTTTTGAATATTCAGAGATTTTACAAACTTACCTGACCGGCTATAACTTCTAACGCCTAGTACTCAAATTCCGAGCCCCCGTCTGAGAAGCGTATATGGGATACCCTCCACGGGGGCCCGAAGGCCTGCACCGGGCGCCATCGTGGAGATGGTCATCATGAAATAAATGAGTACTGGAAGACCGTGAGAAAAATTTTGTATTTTTCTCGATTTGGAAACGGTAGACGCCTGTTTTCGGGCCCACGTCGCGGTAAGCTCGCGCACACGGCTCGCCGTGGAGAATATTAAAAAGTCGAAATTTTTATCGACAATCAGAGCGGCTTACCGTGGACGAATTCCTACTTATGTAGTGTCATTGCATTCCTTATCTGAATGCCTGTCTGGAAAATGTATTTTTATACATGTGGAATGATATAGGCGCGCCTGAGAGTGAAATAAAAAATTGTTTTTTGGCGCTTTTTTTGAATGCCTATAACTCAGTAAATATTTACCTGAAATATTTGGAATTACTGTTAAAATGAGCGCTTGCATGCGCAAATTACATTTGTCATAGCAAAACTTGTAAAAATGCTGTTTTTGATTTTTTATGAATTTTTGAAAATTTGAGCCGTTTGTGGCGAATTTAATTTTAGTTTTTTTGGGCCTTGTATGACCCAGCCCGTCCAAATAACTGTGTTATTATCATCTGCTAGGTCTGTTATTACAAAATAACACAGTATTAGTCTCTTGGGAGCTAAAATGCATTTTTTATGAATTAATTTGTATCTGTCATATGAAATCTGCCGCGCGGTGAAATTGTGCAACCGCGAATGACGTAGTTCACCGCTCGGCCGCTGGGAGCGCTGCGGCGCCTTCCCAGAATTACGCAATCTCATTGGTTTCTGTAACATGCTATGACGCAATCTTGTGAAATTTTGAATTTGGTATAAATAAAATGCATTTTTTGAGCGAGTACCACAGATACGCCACTCGCGTCGGTACGAGAATCGCTATTTGGACAATCTTCTTGCTGCCTTTTCTTTCTGACCCCTGCTCACCTACTTTGGACTCTGCTTTCTTGGATTTTTTGTGACCACTGCTTTCTGACTTGGACTTCGCTTCGGATTTTTTTCTTCGACTTTAATACGATAAAAGCACTACTTCGGCGTTTGACTTCTGGCATATCCACGGACTACGAGCTTCACAGCAAATTCTGGTGGCGATCTCTGCCCCACCAGCGAAGACTACTGAGCCGCATAAAAAAGGTGTTCCCATCCGGAACAAGTAATAGTAAATAAGTTTTTTCTTTTCTAGCAGTAAGTTGTCTTGTAAGATAATAATTTCTGTGTAAAGCGCCCTTGAAGTGAGTATTTCGCGAAAACGGCGCTATACAAATTATTATTATTATTATTAGGCAGAGAGGATTGAACGCCACACTCTTCTATCCTGGCACACCACTTTTGCTCTGGCCACATTCATACATCTTCTCGTTCTACGGTTGTTGCGGCTTGTAGGGCTATCCTCAAATACTTGTAGTACCTGATCGTGCCAGGTCTTTCGCGGACGCCCTCTATTCCTGTTGCCTTCAACACTCGCCTCATATATTTCCTTAACCATCCTTTCCTCATTCATACGTTCCACATGACCAAACCATCTCAGTACTCCTTCTTTATTCTATCTACCACACTACAGTCAGTATTGCATTCACTTCTAATTTGTTCATTCCTCACTCTATCGACCAAAGATTTTCCACACAAGCATCTTAGTGACGGTCACTACTAGCTATAAGACGCCCTATTTATTTAAGTATGCATGCACTATTTTAAGAACAATAAATATATTTTGGGCACATCATGATTAAACCTATCTTTTTAATACTAACATTTTTCCGAGGGGAAATAACCGAAAATATATTCTTACACTGCAATTTATTATTGGTCATTTTAAATGTGCTATTTATTCCTCAAAAGGATTTTCAACGCTAAAAAGATTCTTCACCGTAACATAATTACCTCTTCGAAGAGTGTTTCGATTTCATTGATGAGACTCTTGGAGCGCAGAGATTTGAGATCGTTCTGCTTGAAGTTGATCCCCTGGTGGTCCAGGGACTTGAGGTAATACTTCTCGTTCTGTTCTCTCCACTGCTTGTTGAAACCCTGCGCGCCAACAATTCACATCATTCAGAAGAGATAATATTTCACGCACATGAAAAATTTGCTTGTACCATCAATGTATAACTTGTACCAACTGTAGACTGAGTCATCAAAATATAATTTGTGCGCGTGATGAACATTTATAACAGGTCAATGACCTTATCAGCTTTGGTAACATTCAATCGATCCTGTATTCATCACATTATACTGAAATGTTCCGAATAATTGATAAACCAAGCCCTTTTCTTTTGTCAGTAAGAGCACAACTAGAGAATAGCAATCTTATATATCTCGAGATTTGTATCTAATATTCTCGAAATAATTGAGAATTTACAAAATTTATTAGGAATAACATTACATCATTCTTATGGAATATTTTTAACTAAATGCTGAAATAATACAAAACTAAACTTTATTAGTTATGCAATATCAAAGTTTGCAATTTGGAATATTTGAAAATTGATTTTTTATCATTTTATTTGACTTGTATAAAGGGAATGAATTTTTCGTATTAGATATAAATTACTGTAATGATAGTACAACGTTTTGCAAAAAAATAAGTTAGAAATATTGAGGAAAAAAAATGCAAACTTGATGTCGCATATCTCCTTAACTATTGATATTAAGCCAGGCTTGCTTGAACATTTTGACTCATGATTAAGATAGGAATCCACCTGTAAAGTATTGTGGACTAGCTCTGTTACACCCTGTATATGCAGTGCAATTTTTGTATGAAGATCTTGATTACTTAACAATGCAACGTCTTCAAACTGAATAATGTTGATCAAAATATTACCTTTTGCGCTTCCCGCCATTCCTCCTCTTTGGCCTTCAACCTCCTCAGCACGACGGGCACGGCAACAAGCGGATTCTTCTTCAGCCCTGCTATGATATCCGGCGCCTGCGGCAACAATTACACAACGTTAGGACTGATCGCTCCTTTGAATATTTATAGATAAAAGCAATTTAAAAAGAAGTACGCAGGCTAACAGAAAAAAATAATATAACTGTACATACAACCTTCTCGCCGTATATCCTCCGCAGCGCTCGCTGGTGGATGGTGGGGCTGGAGCCGCCGAGGCAGTCGTCCATGCGAAAGCGCGCCGCGTCTTCGGCGCTCATGCGACACAGCTTCTTGTGAACGCCTTCTAGCGCCAGAATAGTGGATGCATTGGTCTCTATCACCACGTCCAGCTGGGGAAGAGTAAGAAAATTATATCAAGAACGCATTGTGAATATTTTAATTTTCAGGGCATGTTTCAAATAAATCCGGCGACTCGTGTAAAACTTGCGAAAAGAGGTCTCATTATGCAGAAACCCTGTTAATTCGAAAATTGAGCTACAAATCAAACAAAATTTGAGATGCAACTGCAAAATTTGGCAAAACTCGTAAAAAATTCTGCATTTTTGCCATTTTAAGAAATCGTTTCTAATATCTGAAATTTATTATGCTGGTACAAGGATTGCGACATTTCTATTTCTATTAATAAAGTATCAGACAAAGATAAATTAGAAGTTGTTCTCAACTGTGAAAAATATCAAAATACTTTTTTCAATTTTGTAAAAAAGAAAATTATGTGAACTAAGATGTATGGCGCAAGGGGCTAAAAATTACTTTGAATTACAAATTATCAAGGTTAATCTACTATGAAATGAATATTTTATGACTCGTGGGTTTTAAGAATTTCAAATTAACGGGGTTGGAATTAATGGGGATTTACTATTATTCCAGCTGCTAACCTCAAATCGTTCATCCTCGCACCGGTAGATGTACTCTTCGTACTGGGTCTTCCGGCTCGTGACGAAGGTGGAGTCTTCGGCCCAGGTGGGAAAGCTGACCCAAGAGTCATTGAGCACCTCCCGACACAGCGCCGTGCGACCGGAACAGCGCCGCGCCGCCGATTCGGCGGAACCACGGGGAAGTGCGCAGTAGGAAGTACCGAGACGCTTGCACGTCGTGAGATCTGTCAACAAAATATATTTTTATACCAGGACTTTAGAACATCGTCATTTAAAAAAAATCGAGATTAATACAAATGACTTACCAACTTCCATGGCAGCGTCCCCTTGAGGCCTGTCCTGCCTCAGTTGCGCCCCGAGCGGTCCCAGGGTATCCTCTCCGGTGTAGCGTTCTCCGCCCGAATATAGACTGGACGTGTAACCTGAAGACAATCCACACAATATTTATTTCTACCATTTTAATGCAACAAAATGATGGACAGCGAATACTTAGAATATATGGAATAGTACTGTGGGACACGTACGGGGTTGACTGAATGCTATCGATGTTTAGCCATTGCCAATACGGAGCGCCTCCCTTCATTTCATATTCCTGTGTGCATCAAGAATCCTGACCATTGATTACGCTAGGCTCTCAAATTTCACAGGGGAGATTTTTAAAATAATTTAATCACAATAACGTTTCGAGAATTATTTTTAATTAACATACTGCTTGTAAGTGGAAGATTGTAATGTGGCAAGCAATTCCAATATAGTCAAGAAATAAAGCGATAACAGATATGATTCTGTGTTACAATATTTCTAGCTACAAAAATCAAATGAAAATGTGACTATTTATTAAATTCAAACACTTTGTGCAAGAAATAAAATAAATTGAGTGTTTTCTCAACACATGATGGGTGCAAACATACACATTCAGAAATGTGGCTTTTTGCCTTTCATGAGAATCCATCAATGGAGAATGAGCGCTATTAGGACCATTAAATATTTATTCGTATTTTACACATATCTCAAAAAGAAATTTTGTTGCAAATGCTATACAAAATTCATTATTTTTTTTAATCTCATTTTCTGCATACAATGATTTATGTTTAATTTTTTCCCATAAATTAAACTATTTTTATCTTACTTGTAGAGTTGTAATTATGGTGTTTACAGCAAGATTGCTTTGTATAGATATGAATATATTTAGCCATCCACTTGTTTATATTTTTACATGTTGTGACAATAATGTTCCTATGATGGGTACTATACTGGATGGAAATGTTATTTTGTCAATCTATTGTTACTACTAATACGGGTCAAACCGTCACCTTGTGGAAGCAGAGGCGCGGTGGCATAGTGCTGCGGTCCGTTGGGAAGCGCTCCCTGTCCGGGCGGCGATGCGGCTGGGGGCGATGCGGGCGTCCCGCAAGCGGGGCCGAGGAACTCCTGCATCCACCGCTGCAGCTCGGGGTGGCGGGTGAAGAAGGGCGCCGTCACAGCCAGCAGCTCGCTCTTGGAGATTATCTCGTTGGTAAAGAGCAGCAAACATCTGTGAAATACAAGGAATTCAATCAGTTTGAACAAATTATAATTTGACTGAAGTTTTGAGGAAATGTAATTGTGGGACACGTACGGGGTTGACTGAATGCTATCGATGTTTAGCCATTGCCAATACGGAGCGTCTCCCTTCATTTCATATTCCTGTGTGCATCAAGATTTCTGGCCATTGATTACGCTAGGCTCTCAAATTTCACAGGAGAACTTTTTTTAATCTTACGAATTAATTAATTCGAAATTCAAAGGACCCAAAAAAAACATTCAAGGTGCGGGTTAAATTAAAAATTGAAATTCAAGGCACGAAGAAATTAAAAATGGCAATAAATTGTGAAATTCACCAAAACTCGTGAAAAAAGACATTAATTTAGTGAAAAAGTCTGTATTTTTGCACATTTCAAGAAATCATTTTGAAAGCACAATATTTATTATGCTGATACGAAGACCGTGACATTTATATTATTACTAAAGTACCCGATTTTGACATATTTGTTGTTCTCACTAGCGAAAAAAAAAAATTGAAATTTTTTCAACTTTGTCAAATTCAAAAAAAAAATCTAATCTAAAGTAAACTAAAACATATTGATTTACGGCGCAAGGGGCTAAAAATTATTTCGAATTATGAATAACCAGGGTTTTCGAATTATCAGGGTTTATCTACTATGAAATTTCGATTTATCAAAAATTCGAAATATCGGGGTTCGAATTAACGGGGTTTTACTGTATTGCGTTTTTAGACATTTCTATTGTTTTACGCAATTGAATTTTTAAAAATAAACTGACCAACCGTTAATATTATATTCCTATAAAACAATCGGACATAGTTAAGCGAAAAGGTTCCAATCCTCACAAAATCACTTTAGAGATATTGACATTTGAAGTTTAAAAGATACTTCTTCATTGGTATCTGTTTAAAAATTTATTAAAGTATGATTTTGTGTGTGTTAATACTTCTTTATTGTTAATAGTTTGAAGTATTTTCCGAGATATATGTAAATTTATTTGTTGATGCAAAATGTTTTGATGAAAAAAAAGTGTGGTTGGGTTCTAAGGGCGATAAAAATTATAAATATTTGTCTTTTGCCCAGATCTTTTTTACAGACCGATAGTATCAATATTTAGCATCAGTTTTTTTTTACCATGTTTTGGAATAGATCCTTTTCATATAACTTCCAATTGTGCACCCTCTTACATTTTAACCTAAAATTAATCATCAACTATTATATTTGAAAATAACTGAACAATTGGTGAAATAATCACCTCGCTGCAAGAAGTAAAATGCGAGTCATTTAGAGAATCGTGAAGAGATTAGACCGTGTCATTAACAACCCAACGTTGAATAACATTACTGGAAAATATAAATTTGATGCCGACCTTAAAAAGTTGTCATAGACCTCCTGGCTCCGCAGCGCTTTCCTGACGCGATCAAAGTAGCTGAAGTCACTGAGAGTTCCGTATTTCGCAGCTTCCGCGTATGACACATCACGAGGGGCGTACAGCTTGTGCTTCTTGGGTGGTGGCGGGCCCGAGGAACCTGGAAGATGCTCGCTTGTCACAATGGATTTGTTGAATGTTGACTAAAGCCATTAACACAAAAAACACTTAAATTATTGACAAACAAATCCAAAGCAAACTCACCGAGCTGGTTGTTAGAGAAGCTGGGTGATCTTTTAAGGTGATGCGTTGAACTCAAGCCAGAGCTGGTGTGGTGGGAGGAACTGGAATGTTTTTGGTGATGGTTGGAAGACACCTGGAGAACAAAGAGATCAGATGGTTAACCAATGGTTCAATTTCGATTTATTGAGCTACAAAATTATGTATAAGGCAAGAGTAGAGTCGAACTAAACCACTTCTTCAGGCCAGGGTACAGTGAAAGTATGTCCCCCCCTCGGATATATCTAACACATTTATACTGCAGTTAAAGTATTCATTCCTGCAAATTAAATCCCTTACTAAAAAAAACATTTTTTACAATAGATATTGTTTTTTATTTTCATTCCAGAAACCCTGAGAATTCGAAAATCTTGGTAATTCGTAATTCTCAAAATAGTTTTTTAGCCACTTGCGCCATAAATTAATACATTTTAGTTCACTTAATTCAATTTTTTTCACAAATGAAAACAAATAAGTCAAGCATAACAAATATCTCATTTTCTACATGATTTCTTGAAATACAGATGTATTTCACAAAATTAAGTGGCTTTTTTCATGGGTTTTACGATTTTTGGAGAGTTTCGCAAACACGTCGCATTTTTTTTTTTGTGCCCTGAATTTTGGGGTTCTGAAATGTTTTTTGGTCCCTTGAACTTCGAATAAACTGGTCATTAAAAGGTAGAACTAAATTTCACTTAGAATATATAATATTTTAGTAAATAAGTAGCACTTTATTACAAGAAGAAGTTTTTACTTAAACGTTTAAAAGTGGTTAGGAACGAAATTTAAAAACTCAACAGCTATTGAAAAAACTTTACATTTGAATTCTAGGGGATTTAATTTTGAAATAATAAATACATCAGATGCTATATAAATATGCCTTAAAAATACAAGGGGGGGACAATTATCTGCTGTGACCCACAAACCCCTTCCCTGAAAAGGTGTAGTTCATCTCTTTATACTCTGTGACTGATTAAAGCTTGAAGAAAAAATCTAACGTTGTTTTTGATTGTATGTATATTTACTAATAATCATAAAACATTTATTAAACAAATGAAAATTTAACTGACCGATTTGAAATAATAAAAAAAAAAAACAACCAATTCAAGAGGAAAAACATGAAATAACTGATGGCAATTTCAACCAACATTTAACAAAACATCGTAAGCTTTTGTGGCACAGTGAAATATAATGGAAAGACTTAAAATGACACATCGGCAAACTGCATTAATTTCTGATAAAGTAATATGGTATCCACCTGCGACGAGGGAGGCTGTTCCTGCTGCCGGGGCGGGACCACCTGCACGGGCAGAGCCGAGTTGGAGAATCCCACCGGGGACGCAGCCCGGGCGGGCACCGAGCTGTATCCCGAGTCAGACTCGGTTATTATGGTGTCCACGCCGCTGCGCTGGAAATTTTCAATCACGCATGAATGTGGAGTTTGGGGACAAATGGTTGATAAATTTCATTTTGTATTTGTGTTTAGTGTGAAGAAATTTCTCTAGTAGGGCGGGAAATATTAATCGTCTTCATTTCTTATTTTTATAATAGTCTAGTAGGTGCATGGAAAAACCAAAGGAAACCTAATTGTTTTAAAAAAAAAAAAACAATAAAAAATTTATATGCGACAAATAATGGCAAAAGAGAGACCATAATATACCACGTGTCACATGGCTAGCTCTTGAAATGCCATGAGCGCGTTTACGTGCCAAACCATGTGCGTGATTACATTCTTTATCTTACAGAGATAGGATTAAATACAATTTTCGATGTCGTTTATTTAAAGCTAATGAGCTGTGTATGGATGTTAATTCCCAGCTTTTTATAGAGGACTAAACCTTGCTGTAACAAAACCAGCCATTAACCCGTGTTAAAAAAATTTAAAACCCCTAGTATTTAAAGGATTTTGCAGGGCGTGCGCACCATATGACAAATGAGCGTTCACTGAGTGGCCTACAGACTGGTTTGAAGTAACTTCAATGCCCACGTCACGCTAAGCAAACAAGCACACTCCACACCACTTTAGGCAGCCACCACTCGGAACACTTGCGTACATGAACATGAACGCTCTCCGCACCAAAATCTTAAATAGAGTGTGCACTCGGGCCTCAGCCTTAGGATAAATAAATCTATTCATATCGTTAGATAATTCTAAAATTGTAGTTAGTTTCAGATGACCATCAGTACACAAAATAAAGTCATAACAAATGCAAACGTTGTCACCTACATTTTCTAACTGAAGAATTTTTTTACTCAAAATTTAGGAACATTTTCAAACTAAATGAAGATCATTCTAGAGTTTGGAAAACCAGCTGTGACGTAATACTTGCTAACTTTTACCATTTTTATCCCCCTTGAAAATCACATCAGACTAATTCAAATTGCCCCAGTTCATTCCTCAGTTTCTGTGGTAATTAATTCCCCGGACGAATATCAGTGCTGGCTTCTAAATGCGCTTGCACTAAATGTAATCAATCAACATTAATACCTGCAGGGCCTGCGAGGCCGCCCGAGGCCTGATGGGCTCCTGACCGGGACGAGCCGCGTCCAGCGCTGCCGTGGCAGACTTAATGGCCGCTCCCCCCATACCGCCGCCTCCTCCCCCCGTCGCATCGGGCAGAAACTGGCCAAACTCAAGTAGAAGGTCATCTTGGTTCTCAAACAATTTCGCCACCTGGAAAATAAATAATTTTTATAGGTCCAATCGTGTGATCTACACTAAACAATTTACACATCAATTTGTGCAAATATCTATTTATTTATTGTTTTTGAAATGTACATTAAAAAATGCATTTCTTCTTTTAAGTATCAATGTCTCCACTCCAAACATGAACAGACTTTGTGTAGTTTTCTGAGATATTCTGCCGTGTATATGTGACGTGTTCGGATGACATTGCAGGATTCATTATTGGAGCTTACGTACCCTGACAGTGGACCCTGCAATGGGATCCGGAACGTAGGCCAGAGAGTTCAGATATACAATGGGATCCGGAACGTAGGCCAGAGAGTTCAGATATACACGGCAGAATATCCCAGAAAACTACACACGGAAGATTCTGAACGGTCGTAAAAACCCGAGAACATTTTTAATAAACAGACTATTATTTAACCGCATAATAGTATAACAAATCTCAATTCAACTTTCTATCTAATCGTGGCCTTTCACTTTGTGCAGCTGACAGCACTTCACCAGCCACGCACGGACCATTATTTTTAAAAGCAGACTAAAGCAATTTCACCTTACCCAAAATCTAGTTTAACTCTTCCTCATCCCCATCCTACTCGCCACTTTATAATGGAGCTAGTTTTGTTACCATAACATTGTATACCGAAACACAACTTGTTATAGTATCGTTGGTTGCAAGAAATTTCCAAATGGCAATCGTAATACTATGTATAAAAGGTGAATATATAAATGTAATTGTGGGACACGTACGGGGTTGACTGAATGCTATCGATGTTTAGCCATTGCCAATACGGAGCGCCTCCCTTCATTTCATATTCCTGTGTGCATCAAGAATCCTGACCATTGATTACGCTAGGCTCTCAAATTTCACAGGAGAACTTTTTTTAATCTTACGAATTAATTCATTCGAAATTCAAAGGACCCAAAAAAAAACATTCAAGGTACGGGTTAAATTAAAAATAGAAATTGGCAAAATTTTAAACCAACTGTAAATATTTAATTTTTATAATTTGAATAATTATCTAGCCACAATTTTGCACGGAAGATTTTGGTATGTTCATATTTTTCAAGAAGACAATACTGGATTTTATCCCCCAGGGGGACATCATTAATCAAGATATGTTATAGATGACTCGTACACTGCCCCACTAAGCTGAAAAGCAGTAAATATTTTTTATTTGTGGTTTTGGATACTTGAGGTCATATTTTACCTTTCTGATAAGCTTGTTTGCCATTTTTCTATCAAAATGTTAAAATATAAGCATTTTTAATTTGCAGTATATCCACATGGGGCATGTAACGTGTAGCTTATTTGCAGTTTTAAGGTGGTTTAAACTATATTTTAAAAAAATACCTCAAATAACAATAAAATAACCTTTTTTATCTGCATTAATTCAATATCTATTGACTGAGCGAAATAAAAAATTAATTTAAATTATAGAAATTGCTACATTCGCATTTTCTTGACTTATTCGCAATTTGTTTAATGGAGAAAGATTGCCACAGCTGCGACGGACACCGGACATGAGAGATGACATCACGCGAGTCCACAAACAGACGGGACAAAATTATTCATGCAAAATGCAAATTTAAAATATCCTAGTTTTACTTTAATACATTGTGGTTCAACTTTACTCAAATTTCCGTTTCCGTTT
Organism: Agrypnia vestita; assembly: GCA_016648135.1. NCBI lineage: Eukaryota > Metazoa > Arthropoda > Insecta > Trichoptera > Phryganeidae > Agrypnia > Agrypnia vestita. The sequence goes on from JADDOH010004915.1 coordinate 50,786, forward strand.
ATTGAAAAAAAAAAAAAAGTAAACTTCTCCATTAAAGGATCGGTAGAAAAAACAAATATACCTGGGCATACACCTCTTGTTCCGTCTGCTGCTTGACCTGCGGTTCCTTGAGCTCCTTCTGCCCGCGCTGATAGGCGTGCAGGATCTCCAGGAAGCGCTTGTACTTCTCAGGCTGCCTATTGAAGCGATTCTGCGGGGAAAAGAATCCATCGGTCAATCCGTCTCTCGGTGGAGTGTTTTATCTTATTTAAATAAGGATTGTGGCATGATGATGCGGCAAACCTTTTTGAGCCTGCTCTAGAACATTCCAACTGTCTGAATTCGTATAAATGCAACTACATATTAAGGCTGCCCCGTGGCATTGTTTCATTTTTGATACTTTACAACTACCTTATAACAAGAATTATTCTGCGTCTAAAATAACAGAAACTACACATAATTAAAGTCTTTCGAGCAATCTACCAGATATTATGGAAATTATATTATATGCAGAATTATATTATATGCAGAATTATATTATATGGAAAGATTCGCGAAATTCATATTCGCTAATACGAGAGAAATTTCTAGAACACGACTTGTTATATATTGCCGTAGAAGCGCGTGCAGAGTTCCCATTAGTTTTGAAATTTAATGAAAGTCACAGATAAAACCAAAACACCAGTGAGAACCTAACAGGTGTCGGGAAATATTGTGCGACTGCGAGATATTGTGAATTAAAGTAAATCTCCTGTTAAATTTGTGTCCAGTGATTTAAATAAATGAATAAAACTTTAATTAATTTTAAATGTTTCATTTGCCTACCACGTTCCTGTGACATTAATTTTAAATCATTTTATAATTTAGCAGCTTGCGTAGAATGGCGATGCGACCGCGAGCTGTGGAATTTCCGTGCATGAAACAAAAACTTAATATTCTAGAAATAATCTCTTCCCACAGATAATCAATTCTGTTTTAAACCAACATCTAATAAGCGAACCACAATACCATAATAGAATTAACAAGTTACATTTCGACTGACTTAAATAAGCAAATTCATATGGAATATTTGATATTCGCATTGTTATACATTTCAAACTAATTATAAAAAAAAAAAAAACATACACAATTTTTCAACTTAATTTTAGTATAAATTATAACTGTGGGATACGTACGGGGTTGACTGAATGCTATCGATGTTTAGCCATTGCCAATACGGAGCGTCTCCCTTCATTTCATATTCCTGTGTGCATCAAGAATCCTGACCATTGATTACGCTAGGCTCTCAAATTTCACAGGGGAACGGTAAAATTTAAAACAATCTAATAAAATTAACTCTAGGCTTACTTTTTTTAAATTCTACTATTTGCCTAATTATCTAGCTAACTGGTCTACATCTTAATTCCCTCGCTTAAATAAACACAACGATGGATGCCGTGTTTATTGAATGCGGAAGTTTTATGATGTTGATAATACTATACTTAACTTAATGGAATTAAAATATAGATCAAAACTAATAATCCAGTGAAAATCATTTTGGAAACTGTCAATAAATGACTGAGTAGGAGAATATTTGTCTATGTATTTTAGCGCAGGACGACCGAGGCCTGTGACATCATTTACTTAGTCGAAATCGTCACACTACAGGCAGTAAGCGAACGCAAGCCACATTTTTATTTAATTTTACTGAATTTTTCATTAATCCATTAAAAAATGATAACTTCCTCATTGCACTTATCCGTACCTTAATCTTGTTGACATATTCAATAGCATGGTTGAACTCGACGGGCTGCTGCGCGCTGTGTGTGGGTGGCGCCTCCAGCTGCTGGTGCGCTTGCGAGATGTGGTGCAGGGTGTTGGTCGGGGGCGCGGCTGCGTGCGCCGGTGGGGCGGACGCGGGGGCGGGCGCAGGTGCCGGAGGAGGGGCGGGTGCCGCTGCCGGGGGTGGCGCGGGCGGCAGCGAAGGAGAAGGGGACGGGAGGGGTTGCGGAATGGTGTGCACCAGGGGGCTGCCTGTGGAACTGTTGGGGAAAAAAATTGCCATATTAATCTAGTCACTTAATAATTAAGATCGTTTTATTAACCTTTAGTATTCCGTCAGTGACAATACATCCCCTTAGTAAATTTCTCTGTAACTGCGCAAATAACTGTATTTTTTCTCATAAAAAGGGTCCTAGTACCTACTAGTGCAGGTACATTACATTGTTTCTACAAGTATCGCTGTTATTCCATTGCATACATTGTCAAATGTTTGACATTCAGTTTCAATTGCGTGTAAAATAAATGCGTTTATATTTTCATGACGTAATAAAATGGATACAAATTTTGAACTGAGAGTGAGTTTTTTTTTAGTTTTAGTGATGTTTGACAGGATGAGATTTATTTTTAATGTAAACGGTTATTATTAATAACGGTTAGTGTACATTAAAGGGGTTGTTATTAATAATAATTAATAACGACCCAGCCGCGTGCTGATTGACGTGTCACGCTCGGGCACCCTGGCCCTATTAACAGATAGCCGTCATCGGCATTGTTGTCAAATTCCAGCAAGTTACAGACATACAGATGAGACAGTGAGAAGAAACATGAAAATTTGCCAGAGACAAGTGACAATCGGAGTTCTAGTAATGAATCAGATTTCATGGGGCATAAAGTGGGTGTCCTCTAGTCATCAGGTAGTAGTGCGAGTGTTTCATTTGGTGATATGAAATACAAGTTGCCGACTGAATGGGTGGTTATTTCAAATGCAGAATTTACTACCTTAACATTTTTGCTCGAATTTGCATAAAAAAAATTGAAAGGTTCAAGAGTTACTGGTGTGTCATACCAAAAATAGTCTGCAGTGCAAAGTATTAAAATGTGAATTTTTCAACAAACACTACAAACTTCAAAAGCAATAAAATTTCAATAAAAGATTATATATCTTTGGTTTATTATTAATCACAAGTCCCCAACAAATAAATGCTTCGATTGCGGCACGCTTTGATAACTGTTCATAATGGATATTTACCTGCAAGTGAAATTTCTAACATTGATATACGCTGACCAAACGATTAACGATTAACAACGAAATATTATTTGATAATTTGGTAATAGTTCAAATAGTTAATTCAAACCCCGATAATTTGAAATTTGCCATAATTCGAAATTTTTAAAACTCAAATTGCAAAAATGCTAATTTCATAGTAGATTTACCCCGGTAATTTGATATAATTTTTAGCCCCTTGAGCCATAAATCAATCAATTTGAGTTCACATAATTTGATTTTTTTTGTGAAATTTGACAAAATTAAAAAAATATATATTTTTAATTATAATACTTTAGTAACAGAAATGTTGCAATCTTTGTAATAGCTTGATAAATATTGCGCTTACAAAATCATTTATTGAAAAATACAAATGTTTTTCACAAAATTAATGGCTTCGTGTATTTCACGATTTTCGGCGAATTTTGCATGCGTACCTTGAATTTCAAATTGATGGGATTCCAAAAAATCTATTTCGCACCTAAATTGTGACTAAGTTGATTCAAATACGAGTAAAAAATACGGTTGTTATAAAAGGTACTGAAATCGGGAATCAATCTCTCAATTACATATGAACATTTTTGTACACATTTCACTTCACAGGCAATCCACCAAACTGAACTAAAATTAACATTCAATATTGATACAAATGTCAGATGCCTCGCTGTTCCGATAAAAACTATAAAATGGTACGCTGTATATTTACCCGGGCAAAATCTGCACCAGGTGATGCTGCTGAGGATGCGGCTGCTGGGTCTGCACGGCGGTGGGCGGCCCCACCAGCAGGCCGGTGGCGCCGGAGCCCAGGGTCGCCGGACTCCCTGGTGACAGAAACAAACGGTTCAAGTTGCGAACACACACCAAATGCACCACTTCGTGTCTCTCAAAAGTAAGCTATTATGTGGGGTGCGGCATGTGTCAGGCGTTGAGGGTTTAAACATTCATTTAAAACGACATTGTGAATGTGGGATGTTGACTATTGCAGCAAACCAATGATCTAAATCAATGGTCTTCGCCGGTGAAAACTATCAAAAGATGTAATATAAATTAAATGTAATATAAATTATAGAAGTCTTGCTAGAATTGTGAACTAAAGTGATCACATAAGCCAGCTAATACAGGTCATAAGCCCTGTGGCCACCCTACAAAGACTTCCATACATGGTTCCCATATAAACAGCTTCGTCTCTGTAAGACTTCTATAATTTATTTTAATTAATGATGATTATCCCTCTGTGGATAATATTCAGTAATTGTGTTCTTAGAAAATATATATGCATATAAAAATATTATCAAAAAATATTGTTTTCAAAACTTTTTGATGAAATTTATTGTAAGTTACTGAATCGTTCATTTTCAGGTTTAGGTGATTTAAAGTGGTCACTGATATCTACTAACCTTACTGCGCCAGATATTTTATTATGAAGGTATTTAAAGGAAAATGTATGCAAATAAGCTAAAAACAGGCATTCAGAAATGAAACGGAAGCAATATTGCCAGAACATTGTGAAAATTGTGAAAAAAGAGAACCGAAAATTGCATAGGGGCGCTCGTGGCTCACATTTGTGAGACATTTTTCTTTAGAACATGATGAAATTAAAACTTGAACTTTGAAAACATAATTAAAAGCAAATTAAAATAATTCAATTGCACATAAATTCACTTGGTTTAAACAACTAAATTTTAGGTTAACACCAACCAGTTTCGCAGCCACCATTCCTTCTTCAAGGTACACTACAAACTAAACATTACAAAATATGGGCAATTATATTTTTTTTGGCACCTTGCTTTTGTGTGTACCTGCTGGATGGCATTATTTACAATGTTCGACATTCTTTTATTGTCTGTTTGGAGAGTTTTTAATCATTTCAATTTTAATGTGCATTTCTTTTAATGTGAGTGCATGCTATACACTCTTAATTGGAGATTTCACACAGCAATTTTATTTTCTTGCATTAAAAAAGAAGTAGTTTATCCTGAAGAAGGAAAGTGGCTCCGAAACTGGTTAGTATTACCAAAAAAGAGGGGTATAAAAGCAAAGGCAGCAATATCCAAAACAAAATTAATGCAGTCATCGAGGATTACTAATTTATAATGTAGATACTGAATTTGAGATTTTGCAGGAAACATAGTCTATAAATTTATAAGAAACATGACTTGGGAAGGGATAGATACATAAAATCTAGCATTCAATACATTTTAAATTAGTAATCGTCCGTAACTGCATTCAAAACATTTTTTAAATATTTGAATATTGCTTGCTGCTCCTTTGCTTTTATATCCCACAAATATATAAATATAGTGGTTTAAACCAAGTGAATTTGTGCATAATTTAAATTGCAATGAATAACCACAAATACAATAGCATATAAGTGACTAAAAATATCTCTTATTTTTAAACTAAATTAAAAATAATAAAGGTAGCGTAACCCTTGCTGCACCCTGCATAAATAAACATTTTTATATATAATTAAAATAATTCAATGTTACCTAAAGCTAAATACACAACTGAAGTGAACCTAATCATTGTTGATTAAAGCTATCATAAATCACGTATTTTTATTATTGCAACCACTGCCACAACTTTATTAATGTCATTGTCGCTATGCTCAGCTAAATAATAAAACAATGTTTTGAATACACGGAGAATGTTTAATTTGAAACAGTTGCGAGATAATAGTTCCGACAGACATAATAGTATTGTTGTGACTCTGACAACTGACCACCTCACCATTACTCATCGTGAGGACGGGTTGGTACGTCACGACGAGCGCACAACCGTCGCACAATGCGAGCGCCAATCGGGCAACTGCAAAACACGTTGCACCATGAGCAAAACATACAAATAGGAATTTATATTTTGTTTTGTTTGCCTTTGTCAACATGATTCATTCTAGAGGTCAAAGATTGATTGCGGACACGATAATTGTATTCAGTTCAACTTGACCAGACCTAAAATAAATTTAGCTCGACATGATCTCCTCCAGAGCCAACAGCAGTTCTCATTTCATAGTGACAAAGTTATTTAGCTTTACAAAAGTTTTAAAATGTGTATAAATTTATTATTTCCAAAGTTGCATAGATCCAAGTTGTGCACGTCAATTGGAGTCGCGTGGCACCCCTAGATCTAGACTATCGTGTCTAAAAATGAAATGCGATAATTGAATTCAATGTATCAATTCTCAGAAGGAAATCAAACAATGTGTGTAGTTAACCATTATATTTTTCTTATCGTGCTCCATTATCAATAATGCAATATTTTATAAAATTAAATATGGGAAGGAAATTGAATTTTTAACTTGATGAGGGCCGTAAATTTTCGGAATTTTTTGTGATTTTTCTTTTTACGAAAAAAACATGAAAACATGCGTATATTAAAAAAAACACACACATTCATATTATTTTATCGTAAGTGTCGAAATGCAATGATTTTTTTATCATTTAAGTAAAAAATAATAATCTTTTTTTGAATTTCCATAATGTTGCCAGCGCAACATTTTCTGAAAAATAATAATCATTTTTTATTTGTTTATTAGAGACAACACTACTATTAATAATAATAATCTTCTTCTGTGTGATATATTTTGTTGCACGGCACGGCACACGACGGGACATCGCACTCATAACACATAAATATGATACACTTTCACATACACACATATTTCAAATAAACGCAACAAAATTGCGTGTATTTTTGTTAATAAATCACTATTAGTATTCAATTGAATCATAAACCAACAAAAACTGACAAATATCGTATATATTTGTATATACGTGTACAAATAAATCGAAAATCGAAAAAAATAAATCGTATTTCCCGCGCACATTGCGCGTGACCTTGACGATGGAATATTTGAATTTCGATTGCACAACACGCGATCGGAGCGCCATCTATAACAATTCTATACGATTTTGACGGCAGAAAAACTTCTGTTTTGATTGTTGATTTAAAATATAATCCGTGATGTTTTTGAGTTGAAAATGGAACGACAGGTCACAACAGGATTTCTCTATTGGGAAAAAATTACGTTTTTCAAATTCAATACGCGGCCGTCGATAAATAATTTATTTTGTGCCTGTCGCATATATGCGACGCGGCCCAGGGGGGGTTAATAGTTTTTTTGAGATATTTAAGTTATTTTTATTTCGTTATTTCATCAAGCTATTTCGAGGTAACTATAAACATTGTCTTCTACCTACATATTATATAATAAATATTATATAAATACATTGTTATTTAATATTTATCAAAATTCGAGACTAAATCAACTAAAAATAATTATCTGGAAATATCACATACAAAAAAAAGACTATTTTCTGTCATAAACTTTTAAAATTTTAGAATTGTAATATTTCTTGACCATGTAGTTAATATTTTTTTAAATATCTCTTGCCAACTCAAAAATGAAAAAATTTGATTTGTCAATCAAAAATAAGGGGTGCGACCTGTGCAATTTTTTAGTGTCTTATGATATCCTACGCTCAGTGGTTAGGTTATTCTAGTGTCTTATGATATCCTACGCTCAGTTGTTAGGTTATTTGAGTGTCTTATGACTGCTAGGACACCAAATGAGCGAACCTTGTGCATTTTAACCCTTTCCACTCCAACGCTCTTATCGTATTTTATTATTATTTATTAATATTATTCACAATCATTTTGTTGGTGATGGTTAAACCGTTATTTTAACTGGTTATTTTCGGTGGTTACTTGGGATTTGTATCTGATTGTATTGACAATTGATAACTGAGGTATTATTGTTGTTTAGTACAGATAGTTGCCTGTCGAATTGCAAAAAAAAAGTTACCAACCATCGACGCAATCAGATACAAATCTCAAATAACGGTTTAACGTGTTCACCGGTTAAAATACCATCACTACATTTTATCATTAAGGCATTACTTATTGTATAAAAACTTGTTAATCTGGAACTCATTCCTAAAATTGTATTTATTGATTTGCATTAGTCTTTTATATTGTTCTGAGTATTATTTATAATTTATTTTATCATTATGTCATCTTTTATTATTACTCATAAAAAGTATATTGTGTAATTTTATCATAATCAAAATATTTATATTTTGTACTCTAATGTCACTAAGACCATCTACAAGGGTCAATAACGACCTGTTGAGTGTTTTTTAAAAAAAAATCCACCAGCTCCGTGCCAAAATTCAATTTTTTTTACTTTTAGTTTTTTATAATAAAATGGACTTTTTAATATCTGAGAACTATTATTTTGTGAGTAATAACATAATGCTATATTATAATTCTAATCTTTATAACTCACTTGTCTTTTTTATAAAGCAGTTAGACGAGGTGTATTGGTCGGCCACATCAACACAATCCATGTATTTATTATAATTGATTAAATACAAAAACAAATATGCTAATGCACAGCTGGAGACAAGATATTAGCGACAGCAACATGCAATAAATACTAGTGTACTTTTGTAACGTGGATACCTGTGGTGAGGCACGGTTCAAAATATCTACTATGATAAAGGGCTCTTTTAAGCACTCAAAACTTAGTTCAATGCGAATTTGTAGGTTTTTATATTCCACATGTGTAGTCTAAATTTTTTCGATGTGGTTTATAGATCCATGCACGTGGATGTGTCTTGATATGTAGGAAGATATAAAATTTACAGTGAGAGAAAACAATTCAAGTTCCATTCCAATCTACATTTCTTCACCTGATTTATAATTAGCCTCGATGGTCTATAAAAGTAGGCTGTTACGAACACCCAGTTGATAGTCACATAAAAACATATGTAGAAAATAAACGGAAACGAGGGCGCACTAGGAAAGTCCATGAAGGGGTCACACCAGTCTGGGAGAAAAAAATTAAATAAAAATTGGGTGACTTTTTAAAAGTTGATATTTTTTATTATCGTAATGTATTTAGATAAATATTAAACTATTATTTTTGAAAATAAAAAGGCCGCATCATGTTTATTTATGTGATACAACATTTGCATTTTGTACGGATTTTTTAATCTGATAAAACGTTTGCTAAAAATAATCATTAAAATTTTTTATTTAAAGACTTTATTTATTCAAATTGCTCTCAATTTTACAAAAAAAAATGTTTTTTTCCAAATCAGACATACTACATCTCAGATATTTCTATCTCCAACAAAGGTGTAATGGGGAAAGTTGCATCTCAATCACAGAGGAGGAAGGAGCTCTATTGAAATAGATCAATGGCCATTTTTTTTCAAAAATTTTCCAATAATAGTTTAAAAAGAGCCAAAAGAAAAAAGAATTTGGGCAGGATTCTACTTTGTGTACAAAAAAAGGGCTATTTTTATAGGATTACGAATAAAGATATTGATGTAAGGTTTATTAGAATTAATAAATACACTCTTGAAATACTCTACAAAAAAATATTATATATTTTTATGCACTTTTAACATGCAAAAACACAATTTGAATACGACACCTCGATTAGTAGGTGGGTCTGCGCCGGTGTTTAAGTTTAAAAAATGAGCCATCAAAAACAGAAAATTTTGAATTTTTCAGTCCAATAATATATCACTGGTAACTGAACTAAAAATTTTAACGTACATGCAAAAATAACAAAACGGCAGAGAAAAAAATTAATGTTTTTACACTCCTTTTTGCCAACAAAGGACATTAAAAATTAACATTTTTAAGTAATTCTAGTTCAGTCGTCGGTTGCTGGTGATAAATTGAACATAAAAATTTAAAAAAAAAATCTGTTTTAGATAGCCCATTTTTGAAATTTCAACACCAGCCAGAACCGCCTACAATGGTGTTTTTGTATGTAAAAGAGCATAAAATATATAATTTTAAAAAATTCATATTCAACTTCGAGAGTATATTTATTATGCCTAACAAACAAACAAACCAAACCCTACATCTTTATTCGTAATCTCATAAAAATAACTTTCTGAGCACCCAAAGTAGAATCCTGCCTTAATCAAAAATCACCCAATTTCTAACTTAATTGTATTCTCCCAGGATTGTTGCAACCCTTTTATTCCAAACATATATTTTTCAAAATGATTTTTTTGAGAGAATCATAAGCGTGACCACCACAATCTAACTTAGCACTTTAGTCTGCCGTCTACATCGTATCAGTGGCGAGAACAAATTAAATAATCCGACAATTAGATTTCGTTACTAGGATGGATTTTCCCGGCAAGCCCCCGGTACGTTAGAGGAATTAAAGCTAGTAAGTAGAGAAGTTGCATAGTACATTTGTGATACAAACCAGCGTGGGTGACATTGTTGTGGCCCTGCTGGTGCTGCAACGCGGAGTTGGGTGACGGGATGGACACCGACACCTGGTACGCGTAGCCCTGCAAGCGTAAAACATAAATTCAGTTGTGGACACCCTCTTACAAGAATAAGACTAGATACCAGCATCTCCGTCAGAGGTGGTTACAAAAAGAATGACCCCAGTTAAGCGGGTAACGCCACCTAGATATTTACAGAAAATCATTTTTGCTTCATCACTCATTCAAATATTCAGAAAATTGGCTTTATAGCTGTCTGAAACTAGTGTGGTATGTGAATTTTAAAAAAACTACCTTTTCTGACTGGTGAAGATGATATCTCAAAAAGTTTAAATATATAAATTTCTAACTTAAGGTAAAACATCCTATTTTTCAAATGTCGATGTATGGTGTCATTGGATCGTCATCTTTCAAGTCAAGAATGAGACATTAACAAACCTAAAAGAAAAAAAAGTATTGTAAAAAATCTACATTATAAAATTAGACAGTTTTACCTGTATGCTATGGGGACGCAGTTAATTTCTTGAGCTTTAGACTTAATTGCATCCAATCAATCATTTAGTAAATCTTCAACTGGATAACAATGCAAGTGATGACGCCTTAGAACTGAAGATGCTTCATGTTTCTTAGAATTAAGCCGTATAGTAATTGGTTTTTCCAGCCATTTTCTCAGAAAAACAGCAAAATCCGTGTCTACATCATATTAAAAACTGCGGAAGATTAATTACTGAATCTGTTTCATCAGACAATACAATATGCAGAAGAGAATGCCGCAATCTTGGGGGAAGGAATCATTCGCAATGTTGAAACCGTTTATGTATAAAAGAAAACTGACCTGGTCGTTAGCCTGGACTTCAATTTTGTACCCGGGCGGAAGGAAGGTGTTGAAGCCAACGATCAGCTCCGGGTGGCCCTTGAAGAGATTAGATACTCGCGCTATTACTCCCGGGGTGTCGATGCTGCAAAAAACAACACATTTATTAAAACCTACACATAGATTTGGATGCGAAGTTCAGCTCGAGAGTGGCTTGATGATTTGGGGGCCACAAGAGCTTAAGTACTCTCTTATAGTACAGAAAGTACCTAAGAAGTTTTTCAAACATCTCTACATGTGAGAGTACGGGCATTATCCTTGGCTTTACCCAACCGAGTTCCGCGGCTACAACAGTTTAGAGACTAGAAGGAGTGTGTATTTGATTATGCATTTTTATCCATTGTTGCGTGACATAATCGATAATCCTGAAATTATGCAGAGCATTGGTTTGTATGTTCCTGATAATTACCCAACATAGCGCCAGCATAGATTGTTTCACATTCCAACACAGGACCAACCTGCCGATGATGGATGGTGGTGTTGAAATAGCTACCGCTATGCTGAACAATATCATCTATGAGCTGTTCCATATTTCTAAGGGTTTTCCGAAGCAGGTTTCTTCTACATCTTTGATATGAATCATTTTATATTTGTATGTGTTAATTGAAATGTTATAACATTTACGAATTAAACATATATTTGTAATGTATACAAAATAAATTGAATTGAACTCCAATCGCATGTCTGAAGAATTTAACGAGATACTAACAGAAATACAAATGCACCTTTGACATTCCGCAATTGTAATCTACATTTATTTTTAACATTGCTCATTGCATAAAATATCACAAAATAAGTATAGTATAAAATATTACGAAATGCATTAAACATCCAACTAAGGCCATACCTCTTTTAATAAACAATTAAGTTCTCGTTTTTATAAAACATAGGCAAAATCATTGTAATATTAAATAAAGCGCATCTAAAAGCAATAGATTGAAAATAAAAGTGATGTGATAATTAGTAATTAACACACTACCATTGGGTACTTTGGCGAGCTAACTCTAATGTTCGATATTTTTCAATGAATTCTTCATATAATTTTGTCGGGCGTTCTCATTACAAAAAGAACAGTAAAGCTCGTTAGTTATTGTCGAAAATCCTACCAACAAACGCATGAAACAACACATTTCAACTTCTCTGATTTCCTAGTCGTAAACACATCACAAGACTGCTTGAGTGATTTTATCGCTACATTATAGTAATTAGAAATCTGGACTACAGGTTGTAATAGGACATCCAAAAGAAAAGATAAACATTAAGAGCGTAGATCTCCGCGACTATTTTTGTACTCTCTGCGTGCTGGAGCCGAGTAAGGCGATCCCTAGACATGTAAGCGAATTTGACCTATTTTACCTGGCCTATGGGTTTTTAAAGCTTGGGGAACATACCCATACTACGTGACCCACTTTTTGCAGTTTTAAACCCCCCTCGGTGACCGCGTGTAGTATAGTCCAAGACCCTCCCCCTACAGCTTTCACATAGTATTTCATAAATATGGTTTTGAATCATTTCTTGCTAATAAAAAGTAAAAAAAAAATATTTGGCTTATATTTGTTTTTATTAATATGACGCTCGCTGCGTGACGGCAAGAGTGCATGCTTATCTATAATTACAAGTGGAAAAAATATTATCAAGGTAAACTTATGTCAAAATATATTGTAACCAGAACTTAATTTATAGAAACTAAAGTCCTGTTATTTTTACTAACAGCGAGATTTCCCTAGAGGATATTGACTACATAATAAAAACCATGGCTTATATTTGTCTTTATTAATACGACGCTTGCTGCGTGACGGCAGAGTGCATGCATACCTATATCAATAATATTATCAAGATAAACTTTTTTTTATTATTTATTTATTGTTTATTTACATTAGTTAATACAAGATACTAATAACTGCCACACTAGGTAAAAACCTGTTCTGTGGCAGTTATTCTCATATGGTATTTATGTAGAAATAAAAAATGACAATTAAAGAATCTAAATCTAAAAGAAAATGAAAAGAAAATACACATACAAAATTAAGATAAGAATTTAAGTAGTTACAAAAATAAATATTATATTATAGTATACTTTAAATTATATAAAATACTTATGTCAAAATATATTTTAACTAGAACTTAATTTATAGAAACTAAAGTCCTGTTATTTTTATTAACAGCAAGATTTCCCTAGATGATATTGACTATGTGATAAAAACCTAAGCCCCTCATTGTAACCAAACGTGGTATTTTGAAGATCACCCCCCTCCCCCCCCCCCCCCCGAATGGGTCATGGTAGTATGGGTACGTTCCCTTATTATTGGTTGTATCTCAATCTTCAAAAATAATTAATTGCTTTCCTGCATCGATATTAAAGTTTTTTTAGTGTCGAAATAATAATGAAAATTTTAGAAAGCAATTACGAATTTTCCCGACTGTTTTTGACAAAATATCTTTTTTTTTTCAAAACGGTGGAATGCGCTTTCTGCGTACCTAAGTTCAAAATGAGGCTAGCAGAAAGTGTCGGATGCGCAACAGTCAACCGAGACTAGCTCCTTTTTATAAAAGTCTATTTTAGACAACAAAAAATGTAAACGGCGGCAATTATAATAGCGACTCGTGCGTGCAATCAGGTCAGAACACTAGCTGATGTTTCTAAATGCAGAATTACTCCGGCACCTCTCGGTGCCATACATATCAGATATATTTGCTCCCTCACTATTCTAGAAAGAATCTAACATAACGAGAATAAAAAAAAAATCAGACAAACCTCTGGCTTTTAAACTCCTTCATGATATCCAGGAAGTCGTTGTACACTTGCGGCTGGTTGTTGAACTTGTACTTGACCTGGTCCAGGTACGAGAGCGCATCTTCTACCTTCAGGCGCTGGAACTGCGCTCCGCCGGCCACGCCCCCCGCCCCCAGGGGCCCCACTGACACCTGCACGCCGGGGGACTGGCTGCCCACGACACCCTGAAACAAACACCGACGTAAATACCCACGCATTGTCAGAGGAATTTTTTAAATGTAACACTTCCTCCGCCGGATGTTTTTTATTTTACTAGATTGAGCATTTTTTTGATTTGCCAAAAAAAAATTCAAAAATTCATTCGGAGTCGGGTTAGGTTCTGATTTTCAACTCATTTAGTTTACCTGATCAAGACAGGTCTTTCAGGGCACCCCTTCTGTTTCTGTCGCCTGCGACTTGATCCTTAACTGATAATTATGATGAGGGTGATCTCAAGTATGTGCAATTGTAGAAAATGTTCGCATAATTGACGGAGCTCTTGCAGTACATTCACAACAGGACTAACCAACAGATGTCGCACTCGTGGCCTCATTCATTCTAAGACTTGGAAATATTTTGAGCGCAGGTTTCCACTAGCCTCATTCATTTTGCAAATAATGAACGAAGCTGGTGCATCACATCTTAATAAGGAATCAAAATCAGTGGCTTTAGTGAAATATTTACCTTGTGCCTGGGCTGTATGGGCGGAGCCATGTGCGGCACCTGCCCGGGCGGCAGCTTGGGGGCGGTGCCCGCCGGGTACTGGGCGCCCGCGTACTGCAGCGCCCCCTTGGAATAGTTGATCACCTGCTGGGTGCTCACTGCGGACAAGGAAAATGCCATTTAAAATGTATTCCAAACGGAAAATCGTATCTACTATTCTGCGTATTGTTGATTCCGATATGTTAAATTGTTTTGAAAATAAAATAGAAGACTGCAACAAAGGCTGACAGCGTTCGACATTACAGGTATTATTACGCGTCATTGCACATTTTATTTTTTATTTATTTAAAAATTTTAATTAATTTTATTTAAAATCTGCAACAAGCATTGTGGGGCTCAATTACTGAAGCAAACCATCATAAAAAAAACTCAAATAAAATTTAAAAAAAAAAACCTTGAAAAAAATACATATATATCAGTGACTTGTGTTAAAGCGAATGAAGTTTTCACAGTCAATATAAGTTACTGTAATTATAGTTCAACTTTTTACAAAAAAATGTCAGAAATATTGAAAGAAAAAAATGCAAACTTTGATATTGCATTTCTCCGGTTGCTTGAGCATTTTCAATTCATTATCAAGGCAGGAATCCACATGTAAAAGTTTTTGCTGTTCTGTTAGTTATGAGACACAATTACATTTAACAGCTTTAAAAATTACATTTTACATCAATTTCATCAATTTTAATAAGTCATGAAAATTTTACTTTTAATATCAATTCAAATTTTTTTAGATGAAATTCCTATTCACTATGTTTATTTATATACTTATGATCTAATATTTCTACTATTATAATTTACGTATCCTTTTTAATAAAAAAAGCATACACATACAAATATACTCCCTTTCAATCTTAAAAAAGTAATAACATGTTTAAAATACTTATTAAAATTGCACTATGTTGAAATAAAATCTAAATATATTCAAAATAAATAAATAAAATGTATGCCTCTGTATAGGTACCTCAGGGAGGGGGTGGCAATGTAAAAAAAAAAAATTATCAATGTAATATTTTAACAATCACAAAGACCAGTGTGACCGAAAATAATATACAAGCAGATAGTGAAAACTTTATGAATTTGATATTGCAATAGTATTTTAATCTAAGCTGCAAACGGGACTACCAACCTATTAATTTGTTTTTTTAATTTAGTGATTTGCAGAGGTGGAAATAAAGATAATTAAATAATAATTGAACACCCCATGGTAAAAAGTTGTTAACTAACTTTTTTTGTCATAAATGAGTTAATAAGCCATCTAAACTAAATATTGTACGCTCTTTCCATTCGAAATAAATTCAGAACTTAAAAATAATTTGAACATTCGTTCGTGTTTTACCAATTTTAAAAAGGTGTTATTCTATTAAAAATGAGTTCCAGGAGCGAAAAAATGGTTAACTATTCTTTTTGGGAAAATTAGTATTTTTTTATTTTTTTGTGCATAAATGCGTTTTTTTTACTTTGTAAATACTTTTTTGATATTTTAGTGACATAAATCAATAAAAATTAACTTGAATTAGCAATAAAACATATTTTTCAAAGGCGAAATGCAAATTGTCTAATTATCTCAACATGACTTGAATGTTAGTTAACAACCATGTAAAATTCTAGCTGTTTTTACATAGATTCCACAATCTACGGCCGGTTTTATTTCTGACCTATTACTTGCATCGTCATGCCTATGGTTCATTTGCGATTTTAAATTTGCTTGTTTGCCACACGCGATTCGTTTGTTCTATCTGCATGACAATTTTACTGAACCAAACATTTTCCTACTGAAGCTATATTCCTGTGTCCTGTGATCTTTAAAAGGGATCATTATGTTTGAAAACTGCGTACAATTACAACTTTTACTATTTCTCCATAATTAAATGTTTGTTCATTGTGTATTCCATCTTTACTGTATACATTTTAACAGTTTGTATTCTTTAGCATCCTTTATCTGTCAAGTGAACGAGATGAGTATTCTTTAAAAATACATTTGTTCCTGTTTATATGGGTTCGGACACAATAATATGTAAATATATAATAAAGTTAATTATTTGAATATAGAATTTTGACCGTTTGACTTATGAAACACTTCAAACGTCAAAGGAGAAACCGTTGAAAATATTTTAAGCGAAATTGAGAGCAACAGCATGAAGCATAAAGCAATAAGAGAACTTGTAATTTTTAATAGAATGAATTTCATTTGGTTCATTTGATTTTGGAAAAAATATATTTTAGATAATTTGCGGCGAAAAAAAAAACGAAAAAAATTGCTTTTAGAATAAAAATGTTATAAGTAGATAAAGATAAAAATTAATAAAAAAAAAAAAGATTGCCCAAGAATACAATATCTTTGACATTGCACTTAGCTATGAGTGATATTACACAGCCCGTCTATGTTGTCGTACTTACATTAAATTACAACATCAGAAATGCCTTCTTTATATTTTTCTCTTATTGGCAATAGTAATGGAAATACGATCACTAAGGCTAAATGTGTACTTTAATGATAAGAGTAAAGAATGGAATATATGAAAAAAAGAATTAACTATTTAAAGGTTCTAAAAAGTAAAAAAAAAAAATTCATCCAATTTTTTTTACCTAACTCAATAATATATGGGTGCTTACAATATTGATATGGATTACAGAATTCTATTGCTGGTGGAGGGAAAGGGCTCACGCTTTTGTTTGGAGGCAAAAACTTTTTGTTAAAAATTAATATTTTACTACATTTAAATATGAGCAAGACTTTCAAACAAAGAAATTCTAAAAATTACAAAATCACTTCAGTAGGAAACTAGAGCCATCTTTTGGTGAGCTCATTTACTAATTTCCCATATAGATATTTTATTGATTAATTAATTATTATGGATTAATTGATCAATCAATAAATCTGATAATTGATTCATGTATTTTCCATCAAGAATACGTCTTTGCACGAAATGTCAACTCGATTGTACATTGGAAAATGGGTGAAACATTGTTTATAAGATTCCATCCAGACAAACAGGTGAAGCTAATTAAGCGTGGTAAAAATTTTAAAGAATGAAAGGTCGATCTTAGCAATATGAATAGAATTAAAATAGGGTCGCTTAGGTGGTTTGATAACATTGAGCGAATGAATAAGTAAATGCCAAGACATATAACGCAGGCTTTGACAGCGGCAGAAATAGAGGGTGGCCGCAGAAAGCTCGGCATTATTAACCAGATACTGGAAGATGGGCCTGTAAGGACCTCAACAATTGTCGAGCTTACATGTGAAGATGTTTGAATGTGGATGAGGTGAGAATTGTGTCAGGACAACTAAAGAGAGTGGTGCTCCATTCTCTTAGCCTACCCCTACGAAAAAACCGATCACCATGGCGTATATATAGCCGCTAAAACTGTCAGAATAATGTCTAGTGTATCTGTATGATCAATGCGCGCGATGAGGAGGTACTGAAGCAAATATTAATGTAGTTATGCAGAAAGCAGCCAGCCACAAAAAACTCAAACTGAGATAAAATAAATAAAAAGCTTTTGTCCAAAAATGGAATAATCGAATCTACACAAAACCTAGAATGTTCTCTACTTCAAAAAATTATAAATAATATATAAATGCCAATTTCTAATAACTACAAAGTGGATTTAAGTTTAGATTTTTAGAAATTTTGAAGTTTTTTCATCTGTCTGATCTTATTACGTCAAATATGCATTCTGCAGAAAACAGCCAGAGTTACTTCTCTATTATGAATATCTAGTACCTAATTAAATTTATATTTGTATGGAACTTTTATTATAAGCATGTGAATATGTATTTTTTAAACTATATAATAATACTAAATATATAACTAAATAACTGTTTTCTGGTGAATATGTTTTGAGGAATAGTCATATTAAAAGTTTTAAAGTTTCGTGGGCGCTTTCTGCAGATTTTGAAATGTTGTTTTCGCGATCGATAAATATTTCGGAAGGCGATGACTGTGAATTTTTGTATGAAAGTGGCTTGGCTGGTTTTATTAAAACGCGGAATTGACCTTACTCCGTCTGATGACATTAATATCGCATTTTTAACAAAATTGTGGCCTGGCGCTTTTCTGCCTAACTACATTCATATAATTGAGAATTATACCTTCATATATTTGTTTTGTGTTGTATTTGCATGTGTGGGTCATTTCAAGCAATAATAACCCAATAATGTAAATACAGATAGGATGTAGCTATTTACTAGAGGCGATAATTGCGGGAAACAAGGTTATATCTGAGCGAACGTAATATTTTCAGTGTATTTAATTTAAAATGACTAATATTTAGAAAATAATAATGTGAATATTAATTTGTTTTATCAAAAACAACACAATAAATGGGTTTTTTTAATAAAAAGCATTAAAATAATTGTTTAGAAATAAAGTCTTTTTCATCTGTATGTATAGTACAGTAGTTTATTTGTATTGAACCAATGTTTTATATTCAATTTTATTTTGTATTGCTTAGATTAATGCATATTTATAGTTTATAATAACTGCAAATTGATATAATTTAGCTACTTTTTATGAATTCATACCTTTACTCCTCCTCTATACAATAGAGAAAGCACCTTATATAAAAATAACAAATGAAAATTGTAAATTTTTAAATATGAGCCTCGGGTAATTCTGAAAACAAAAATTCATATTTATGTTTGTAGAAGTTACTGAATCAAAAAATATAAAAAAGAAAAAAAAAATTTTAAAAATCATAATTAACAGAAAAATCGAATTATTTGCTAAAACAAATTTCATTTAATTCAGCATTAGATTGAATGTGATTGATTTTGGCTCTTTATGCTCGTAATAAGCTGAATTATTTTTTTATATATGTACCTGCCAAACTCGATTTCAGGCCCAACTAGTTTGTCCTAGGCCAAATCGCTTTAATGTCTTGTCACACAATCCGCATGGTATATCATATACACCATGTATTTTGTCCTTTACACTGTGTAGAAGACTAGATATATTTTTTTTTAATATGTAGAATGTTGTAATATAAACACGGTTTTGTATATTTCTTTTCTTTCTATTAGAAATTCTCATTTCTTGTATTATGTCTGTGAATATGTATATCCAGGCTGCCCGAGTGGAAACTACACCAGAGGCCATAACTTCAGATTTGCGAAGGTGCTTTACCATTAAAAAAAAAAGTATCAATATTTATTTTGACATGGATAATATTTGCACCTCGCATTCGTAGCGAAGTCATATTTGCCGTGTGGAGAAGATCACGTACAAAAAGCAACAGCTGTGTTGACTGTGCGCGCCTAAATGGATAATACAACACATTTAATCCACACATCTCAAAAATATTAAAATGAAATCCCTCTCCTAGCGCAAGAGGTAGTCTCTTTTTGGAGAGGTACAGCGAATAAAATTTATGTATTATAGTTTTAATAGACTAGAACTAGAATAAAATAAAATGTAATAAACTGCATGTTACATTAAATAAATTTAAAAAATATATATTTTAAGGTAACAAATGTTAAAGCCAGCGCCAAACTACGTGAATCGTGAATCACTGATCTTCCACAGAGGAACGCCGCTAAATTTCTTTCCGTATAATATGCATATCAAACACACTGCGCGGGCGATTGGTCGATCCATTTCCTTTGCAGATTTGACATGACGGAAGATGCGCGCAGCGTGGCGCCGGCCTATGAGTGGACACTCCACCATCGACATAATAAGTGGCTGAACCTAAACATTACAAGAATACAAATGTGCTCTGAGTCATAATATTGTGATTGATGGATTGACCGATATTCAGTCCACCGGGGCACACTAGCAGCGCTACGGTGACTGAATATTTCGCAGTAAAGAAACGACTGTCATCATAAGTAATATTGTACTCATTCGCCAACGCTGACTCAGAAATAGTTGAAACTGGTTCATTTATAATAAATTTGGAGTGTTTTAGTGCTCTTTTCAAATAATTAACATTCCCATAAAAGGAAATTGTTGGTGACACATTTCGCAATAATCGCATGAAAGTATGCAGCCTGGGAACTTAACCAATCTGACTGGTCTAGAGGTGCAGTGTGTGGAGTTCCGTAATTATTATATACATAGATATGAACTAACACACACTACGTGATTCTTCAGCTGGTTCCAATACTTGTTTTAAAAAAACTACTACGGGCTTGTAAACTTTAAAACAATTATGAAAAGATCAAACTAAATACTTTTGAAAAGTATAATATCTTAGTAAATATGTCGTGCTTCATTTTATTTGATATTTTTACTTAAACATGTATGAGACTATTTGGAAAGAAATTTAAAAGAAAAATGACTATTGCAAAACATATGTTTTAATTACGCAATAATAATTATAACTGTGATAAAAATACGCAACGGGGATGTTCCAACTCCGTTTCCTAAAGGTCATGTTTAGTTCGTCTCCGTAAATTTTTAAACTCTGTTACTGAAGCCCATATAAAATGATGCTCACCAATGATAGTGGTCTGGTGCGACGAGGGATTATCGTGTAGTCCCACGGAGGCCTGCTGTGTGTGGACTCCGGCCACCGAGCTCTGCTGCTGAATCTGTAAAAACAAACCTCCGATTAATACGTCATTCTAATCAGACAGCTATTAAAAATGTAAAATAATTCTACATATTTTCATCGATTTTGTGTACCAGTCTGATTAAATAATGTATTTTATTTCATTCAGTCTTCGTATTAGCACTGCGAGGGGTATAAAAGCAAAGGCGGCAATATCCACTTTAACCAATCAACTCAACCAACAAATCAACAAGAGGAGATGATATTGATTTCATACTGAAACATCATAACAAAGACTTTAGTAAATAGCAAAATCAGCAATATTATTATATTGCAACCAGTCCTTTTTTGATTTGATGTAATAATGATAATTCATGATTATTATTAATAACACAGTTATCTGATAGGTAAAAATAAAACAATGAAAATATATACAAAACTTTGTTTGCAAAACATTGATAAGAAACCTTGTTTTTCCTTCTACTTAAGACTAACCTTGACCTGAGAAAAAATTTTAAAAGTCAACAAATTGATACCAAATATAAAGATTTGAATTGGGCAAATTGGAATGCAGGTTGGACGATTTATGCGAGTTGGAAAGTCATATGCCTGCCTGTTGCGTGGGTGGTGTTAGATCAAGATTGCGCATGTAATCAAGTACGTAGCTGATCGCCACGTTCCAACTTGATAACATTTTTTTGAAAAAAGATAAACTATGGTAACACAAAACTAAGAAATATATTAATAATTGGATGAGATATATAGCGCCATTTTCGTGAGTATTCACCTCAATTCGCACAAAAAATTTATGTTACAAAAAAATTACTGGCTAAAAAAATGTAAATACTCTTTCTTATACACTAGATGACATGAATATTGTGAGGCATAACTTTTATTCAATCCTCTCCGGACATCTAAGCCGGTGAATATTTTGAAGGTGTGAAATGTGCTCAATCTTGGAAATGCTGTTAATGAGTCTTGTGGCGGCATTAATACAGATTGCAATTTGTTTATTTCCTGGTTCGTGAGATGTGCGCGGATTCCACTGTTGTACATTATGATAAAAAATAATCTAAATTTCTTTAATTGGACATAATTAAGCGAAAAGGATCCAATCTACACAAAGTCACTTTAGAGATATTGAAGTTTGAAGTTTATAAGATATTTCTTCGTTGGTATTTATTTTTAAATTAATTGAAAATATATGATTTTGTATGTAGAATATCAACACTTTTTTATTATTGGTAGAATAGCTAGGCACAGTATTTTCCCAGGTAAATGTAAATTTATTTGATTGTTTATGATGAAAAAAAAATGACCTGCGTACATATGGGTTCTAAGGGTGATAAGAATTATAAACATTTATTTTTTGTCTGGATTTTTTTCACAAACCGATAGTATCAATATTTGGTGCACTTAAGTAATATTTGACCATGTTGTGGATTGAATCCTTTTCGCGTGTAACTTACGTCCAATTTATTTATTTTTACATGAAAAAATGTTCTTCGTAATCGTAGGTAAATGTCGAAATATATTAAACAGTTAATATCTTGAAAAGATCGAATGTGGAGTATAAAAGCAAAGGTAGCAATATCCAAAAATTTTCAAAAATAATATGAATGCAAGATATTTCCGGCAGATAGACTCCCAAAGCGGATATTTCAGGCAAGACCAGAAGGCAGAAGACCAAGGGGGCGTCCTGGGAGGGGTTGGCGGAAACGGTTGGAGGACTGCTGCGAAGCGAGGTTGCAACTAAATTGGGCTAACGTGGAGAGCGAGGCCCAAGATAGGAAAAGTAGGAACCTTTTATGCGGACCACGACACCACGACCCAATAGGATAAGGGGTAGAAGAAGATTTGAATGCAGTCACCGGAGATTGCTAATTTAAAGTGTTCATGTACCTAAAATCATCTTTCCTATAAATTAATAGGCTACATTTCTTATAAAATCTCGAATTCAGTACATTATAAATTAATAGTCCTCTATGACTGCATTCAATTTTTTTGGGTGTTGATTTGCTTTTATGTGAAAATGGTAAATATTTTTTTTTTTAATTTTTGGTTTTGAAAAAATACCAGTATCAAATATAGAGACTAAGAAATAGAAGTTTTTAAGAAATATATTATATATATATACAATCAACACGATAGTTACCTGATAAAAAAAATAATCAAATAGCATTATCAATCATCTTTTGACAAAATAGTTGAATGGCAGTCGATTGTGACGATTGGTTTATTAATGTTGTATATACGGACCAATAATCAATGAAATTATTTCATTAAAACTAAGTTCGCTCATTCTACAAAATGTGGAAAACTTTTCTGGATATTTTTTCAGATAAGAATGTAACTTGTGAAATTTTTATTTAATATCTATGGTGTGCACATACATGGCAATTTCTTCGTTTTGTGTTCCATATAGAGTAAAATGCAAGCAAATGCCGTTTTGATTATAATTTTACAGGGCACGGGAGCACTGATTGATTATATGCGAACATCGAACTAAACACTTTAGTAGAGTAGAAATCGAGGTGTTCATTGATTTCGACTCAATAGTTTTTGACTGTATGTGCCTAGTCTAAATATGGAAAATGGTTTGGTTAAGCTTTGAATTCAAAGTCATCATTTTAAATTTTAAAAAAATATATTACACATTAATATAAAATTAAAACATACTATCTAAATATAATAACTTTGTTGTCTGTGCGTAACTTGCTGGAATGACAACTTTAGATAATTAGAGTGGCTCGCAATCAGTGCGTGGCTGATGTTGCGCAGTCACATAAGGGTCATTACTAATTATTATTATTTCCCATGATTTTTCACATGTATATATATGGCTAGTAAAATATATTAAAACTAAACATCATTAGAACTAATCATAATGCCCTGCTAGTCCAGAACCAGAGGACTATTCTGTAAACAAATGAATTGATAATTTTTGTTTAGAACTATTTGTCTTATTGTTAGAAACTTGGAGTCTGAGTTTGAAGCCCGGTCTACCGGGAGCAAGACTAGCGGTACATAATGAAATTCTGGTACCAACACTGATGTATGGAAGTGAAGTCTGGAGCTGGCAGAAGAGGAATGAAAGTAGACTGAATGCAGCGGAATTTGAACGTATGTGGTGACAAAAGTGTAAAGAATGAAGATATTAGGAACGAATATAAAACTGATCTTAGCATAACTGACAGAATTAAAAAAGGGTCACTCAGATGTTTTGGGCATGTTGAGCGAATGAACGAGGAAAGTATGGTAAAAAAAAAAGATGTAACGCAAGTGTAGACGGTGCCAGAAAGAGAGAGCGAGATGTGGCACGACCAGATTAACCAGATACTGGAAGAGGTCTCGTCCAACAACCATTGAGCTTGCATGCAAAGATGTATGAATGTGGATGAGGCGAGTGTTATCTGTAAAACATTGGACTTTCGCCACAGTGACTAGTATGGAATATTAAAATTTTAATTCCCTCTAATACACACATAAAATGACAAAAACCTTAAAAAAATATTCAAAAATCTAGGTTTTTTGAAAGCAGCGAAATTTTAATATTCAATATAAATTACTTTCACCATAGTCTAAAGTTTTACAAGAGATAAGCCAGAAATAAATGCAAATTTTCCTGTTGCTCAACTCCCTAAGCCAACATTTTACCCCAAATGTAAAGAATATTTTCTACTCAAAAATAAATGCAAAACTATTCCAGCTTTCGCTACTAGCTATGAGACACCCTATACGACCTTTCTGGCTGACCAGACCAGACACATCGGGCCAGAAAAGTCATATCCCAGAAGACGTATGAAATATTTGTGTATACAATAATTTAAAATGAACCTGACTGGCCTCTGTCGATCGGTTGAAGAAACATCTGGCAGTGACAAGAGAAACACAAACAAGCGCCACAACATGTGTGACATCATTTATTGTCTCTCCAAGCTACCCCCTCAGAGACGTGTGTATTTGTGTCCCTGGCGTGACAACTATGTACAACGAGTAGTATCTATCACATTTATTTTTTATTCGTTTGTTTACAATTTGTTGTGTTGGCAATTGGCATTAAGTTTTGAAAAATAATTGGAAAGATTACGCAACATTTCAATGAGAATCATCAAAAAAAAAAAAAAATTTAATATTCTATCAAACCTATTCCGAATAATTAAAAAAAAAAAAAACACTCTTACCGGGTCCTTTGCCCCGATTGTTTCCTAACAATCGGACATACAATAACAGAGGATAAAATGCCACACTTATCTATCCTGACCACAACTCTCATATGATTCACATATACACCAGAATATCGAAATACTGACATATTTTGTGCACTTCTAAATACTAAAATTAAAGAATTACAAATTAAAAACCAAAATTAAAAAAACCGCTTCTGAATCACAAAAGTGGCTATTTAGTTCCAAAAAAATATATTTAAAAAAAATCTTTATACTTTTATTGACAAAATGCATTTATGAGCTAGCAGTTAAACTAGGCCCTGCGGGCGGCTTTCTAGGCCGCTGCGCTAGTACCTGCGATAGTACCTGCTGCACAGCTATTGCTAGCCGCTACGCAGCCATAAATATTCGCTTGCTATTTGACAGTTTGACCGCTTCCCGGCTAGTAATGGCCGCTACGCGGCCATTGATGTGTACAATCAGCTGTCGGTATCGTAGATGAAAATGGCGGTGCAACTGGCGGCTACTGCCGCTGCTAACTGCGCGCTGTCTACCTGCCGCATGGTCACGCTATCAGCTATGGTAGCCGCTCTGCAGCCGGTGATAGCTACTGCGCGGACATTGGTGTCTAATAGGTCTTATCTAAATATAATAATTTCGTTGTCTGTCGGTTCATAACTTAATGGAGTTACAACTTAAGATAATCAGACAGTCAACCAGCGCACGGCCATTTTACATGCAAAGGTCATTAGTAATTATTACATTCTTTGATTTTTCACAGGTGTACGGCTAGTTTAGATATAATTAAGACAAAAGTATTTGTGACCGATTAATAAGCCAGAGCCGAGTTTTAAAATTAATATTTTCATCAAATGATTCTAAAACACCTAAACATACTTTCAAATTTATTGTCAATAGTCAAATTAACAATCTTTGTCAGATAACCATATTAAAATACGTATTCAAAGTGACGCTTTTTCTTCTAATCCGGAGCAAACTTTTTTCATATTTCCCAAAATGAACATCACATTTTAAAAACAATATTCTAGCACTAAATTTAAAGAAAGATCTGTCAAACACAATTTCATTGTAAACCAATAATGCAAAGTCGCTATACTAATTTTTCATTTTTGATTGCTGCTGAAATATGTAATTGATTTGGAAACAACTTTCCTATAATGACATATTTGTTCTTTATGCCGTGACCTCAAATTATGAATGCTATAGAAAATATAAAATAAAAGCGATTAACAGTATAAATGAAAAAAGTCAACATTTCAAGCGTTTAACACATATCGCACACGCACAATGACAGCTTCTATCTAGCCACTAGATCGCATTAAATATTATCTGTAAGTATTTTAAAACAATCTGTACTTCTCGCTACTTAATACGATTTCTCCATTTGTTTTTTTTAAAGCTGGCAATGGGAATATTTGCATTACTATCAACATTTTTAGGTCAATTATAAAATAGATACCATAAATTCCAAAGAAACATATAAAAGTTATAAAGCAAAGGCAGCAATATACAAGGAGTAGGAGGGGTATATATTATTTACTATTATTTAAATAGAGCATTATTTTGCGCAAACTTTGCATCTAATCTTGAAATCAGAGCACTCAAGTATATGATGTAAAATGATTTTTAGGGAAATATGATACTGCAGTATGAATTTATCCAGATCTATGTAATTTCATTAAAGTTAATCACTTAAATTATTATTTTCATATTTTGCTTTCTGAATAACAGTTCTCTACACAGAAACATAATATACATACCTAGTCTTCATTATTACAAAATAATACTAATAACCACATTCAAATTTCTGCACTGTTAAAGTTTTCTTTTGACTTGTATCAATGAATGAATTTTTAATATTCAATCGGCCCTATTCTGAAAATAACAATCATTGCTAGTTTGGTGTCTTGACAGTTATTGTATAACATTGTAACACAGTCGATTTTGACATTATTAAGTTTGACAGGTTTGGAATCAACAAATTCGACCGATCAGAAAACTCGAAAACAAAATATTTGTTTAAGTTTTGGTGCTTTCTGATTCGTTGAATTCAATTCAGAACCTGTCAAACTTAACGATGTCAAAATTGACGGCGTTACAATGTTTCACAATAACTGTCAAGACATCGAAATAGCGATAATACAGAATACAGCCAAATATGAGCTACTTTTATAGACTTTCATCCTTACTGTTGACATTTCATCCAAAGGATAAAGACTAAAGCCAATATATTTAAACAGTTGAATTTTATGAATAACCTATTATCGGATATATTCCCCGTTTCGGTGTCTACTTGTCAATTACCCCCACCATAACTGTAACCACGCCCCCATCAAAAATTAATTTGTTTACTAAAATAAGTAATGGATAGTTAGTATGCCTCCGTCCAGACGAAGATACAGTGGTACTGAAACCGGTAGACATAAAGTTACTTCAAGTGGTTTATACAAAGTTCTTATTTAATTAAAATTAATAATTAATATTTTGTATTCAAAATTGAATGAAGACTCAAGTTTTTGCTACTAGCTACGAGACGCCTGTATAAATAAAACGAAACAATTAGGCATAAATTAGTCTCAAATTATATCCGTATTCTGAACTAAGAAATATTGCTGTTTCTGTATCTTGACAGTTATTCTATAACATTGTAATTGCTGCCAATTTTGACATTAATGAATTCAATCAATTAGAAAGCTCAATCTTCATAATTGTAAACAATTCTATGTTTGTTTACGTTTTAGAGCTTTCTGATTGATTGAATTCATTAATTTCAAACCTGTCAAACTTAAAATGTAAATTGGCGGCATTAAAATTTTATACACAACTGTCAAAATAATAGCCAATAGGATTGAAAGATACCAGAGAATTCTCTCAAAGTTCTTGAGTAGAAGACAATTGAATCATCTAATACCTCTCATGCATCCATTGAAACTTAGAAGACAATATTCTGACATAATGTTTTTAATAAAATTAATCTCTGGCAAAACTAACTGTCCATATCTTTTTTTTATTTTTTTTATTTAAAATATAATTTTTTTTATTTAAAATATAATTTTTTTAATTTAAAATATAATAACATTTTTACATGATTCAATATAAGAAACAATAATAATATGGCTGAGTTTTAACATTTTTGTCATATCTGTTTTGAATTTGTCAGTGGTCAGTTGTTTGGTCTGTTGTGGCAGGTCATTGTATAGTTTTTTAGTCAGGATTGTCCTGCTTTTGTTTTGGCATGTGTTATATGATAGTTTTGAGCCATTCTAGTGTTGTGTTGGTGTTTTTCGTGTATTTTGTGTAATTTTATGCCTTCGTCTTGTATTTCGACAATTGCTAGTCTGTGAATGATTTAAAGTGTTTCGATTTTTGTAATGCTTTCGATGTTTAATTGTTGTGTTATACGGTATACAGTTTCAGTTGGTGTCCGGTATTTCAGATCATAGACCATTTTTAGTATTTTGTTTTGCTGTCGTTGGAGTCTGTTTAGGTTAGTTTTGTTTCCGGCTCCCCAGAAGGGTATCAAATATCCTATTCTACTCTTGACGTATGCCTGGTACATCAGAATTTTTACGGTCTTTGGTGTGATTTCGTGTATTTTGTGGAATAGGCTGGTCAGTTTAATCAGGGAGTCAATTACTTTGTCTATTTGAAAGGTCCATTTGAGATGTCTGTCTATTGTTGAGTTCGAAGTATTTAGTATTTTCTAGTTCAGTGAGTGTTTCGTTATGTATTTTTATGTCCATTTTATGCGTTTTCCGTTTGGCCTCAAAAGTTAATGTAGTTACATTTTTGGGCATTTTAGGTTAGAATATTTCTTTTTGTCCATTCAGTTAATATGTCTACTACTGGATCTAGTGGAAAAGAGTAGCATCAGGATTCAACACAGTCGCATCATTTTCAATTCCGAAATATCATACGAGATTGCCGGGGACACCTTAATTTTACGAGCAAGTAGGTCTTGTAACGACCTAGTGAACCGCACAATTACTGATATTTATTTATTTATTAACTCCCTGCAGGGCTTTTACAAACAAATAAGTAAAGTGTAGATTTATAGAATGGATAGTTTAAAGAAAAATAATAATAACATATAAAAATAATGACATAAAGTGGAAATCAAATACTCAAAATACAAATATAATATAAAGTTAAAAGTAAAAAGCAAGTACATAACAAAACAGAAGCAAAGGAAAACATAATATAATAAAAATAAAAATAAAGTAATAATATAGGGTGAATAGCACAGGCTTGAAAAGTCATAATATAATAAAATGTTACATAACAGTTAGTTATCTCACTCAATCAACAATCAAAATAAATACAAATCAATTATATTTAGTGCAATTTGACAAATACTAGTAATATTTCAATACACATTTTAAAATATGTTTAAATAGGATAAAGTTATTGGCAAAGACGTCAAGTTGCTCGTATCTGTTTGCTAGTCTAGGAAGCCTTTGCAGTGGGGAATTAAAGACATAGTTGGTAGCTGCAGTTTCCACAGCATAATATATTCAATTTGAGTTCAAATACTATCAAGAATGCGATGTTTGGGAGAGTGTTACTTTAAAAGCAATTGGCATTTATTATTGTGCTATCATTTTTCATATTTTGTTTATTGCTTATTTTTTCTGTCTAACTATTGGTTAGCTTAGCGTTTAAGGATTTTAAATTATATTGTTAATGAGTCGTTCGTACGAGGAGTTCCAGTTAAAATAATTCAAGATTATGTTGTGTTATTGAAATTGTGAACTTGCGAATACTGTATATTAATAAATAAATATTGCTTAGTAGAATATACAGCCGAATGTAGATATATCAATAAAGTGAAGTTAACTTGGTGGAAATAAAAGTGAAAACAATATTTCCGCTAAGAGAAGTTGTAAAGAACAGAATGAGGTGGAAAACCACATAATGGGTAAAATATTCTGTTGTCATCGGCCTGGCATCATGACACGGATTTGTGGAAAATATTTTTATGCTGTTTATTTATGAGTCAAAGGAAAATGCTTGCACATTATTCCGGTAACACGGAGGTCGAGTTCTTGTCAGGTGATTGTAGGTCATTTAGTCAACAACTACAGTGAAGTACACTGATAAATATGCTTACAGGATACTTAAGCAGATTAATGTTCCTGGGTTAAATTTTTTTTTTGTATAAGCCATGTCCATAATTCAAGATCTTTCTTATTTACAAAATTCGTGTATTGTAACATTTTTTTTATAAACATCAAACCAGCCTTTTACACTAATAACATTCAATTTAACTTTTACAAAAGATTTGGTAACACCCACTCTAGACCCCGCCCCCTCTCACTCTCTCTCGTAGATTTCTGATCATTCTGCGGGCAAGTTAGTGCACACTTGTCTTTGACTAGATTAACATGCATGTGATATATATTGGTGAAAGATTAACAATACTATGGTTGTGGTGTATAGTGTTGTGAACATAGTAGTGTAGTGTGGGTCATGATGAAGAGACGGGTTCGTCTCGAAACCGGTAGACCTAAAATCTAATAGCGGTTTATACTAATTTAACTAACATTCTCTTAACATTTTTCGTTTGTAAACATTACTTTTATAATAGAATGATGAAATGAAAATCTTCTAGTGCTTCCCCCTACACAGAAATGGGTCACATAAAGGGAAATCTGGAAAGGTGCAGAAATAGAGCAGGACTATGCGCTAACGTCCCGTCCAGCTCCGGGGAGTACACTAATGGGATGGTTCTAACAATTGGGGATTCTCGCAGAACACCAAGGGGCGGACCGACCACGAAGCTACAAATCATTGTGGAAATTGTACCTTCTATTGTGAAAATAAAAGTTGCTTTTTAAATAAGATTTAATATTTTCATAATGTTTCAATGACTGAGATTTCCTGCAAGGCAGGCGGTCATTTATAATGACGAGGGCAGACCCGCTGCTTACCCAGGGCCGCCCCTATATCGGTCCTGCTCATTCGCCGCCTGGTTGGCATTTTTTAACGCTAAAAGCAACAGTGCGACCCGATATTGTAAAAAAAAAAGGGTAAAATGGCTACGATCCAAATACAGCCCTCATTTTTCCGGCGGTTCACTTCTTCATTTATGACAACAAATGTAAAAAAAAAAATTATTTGTCAATAAATTTGGTCATTTTAAAACCACCACACAAAGTCGTGTGCGTGATCGCGCTCACTTTTCCACTTTGCAGAGACAGGATTAATCATGATTTTCAGTGTTGTATATTTGAAATTGATCTGCTGTGCGTGAACTTATAATTCCCAGCATTTTAGATACAATAAACCCTAGTGTTGTACTGAAACCTACAATTAACTTGTGTGGTAATGATAAATTTATAAAACCCTCAGCATTGAAAGGATTAGTTAATTTTTTCATTCAATATATATTTTTACAAAATATTCTCAAATCAAACCAATCTGCATTTCTAGAAAAAAAAATTTTTTTCATTAGCCGTGCCCGTGCGTTGTGCATATTAAATTACTCGTGGACCTTAAAAACACAACTTTGGCTTTTAAATAAAATTTGGGGCGATGACAGGCAAGTTGATGTAGATAATATTTTATAGTTAAAAGTTTAGAAAACTTTGAGAAGTTGTTGTACGACTCGAGGAATGATCGATGCTATAGCAATTATTCATATTAAGTGACACTGGTAACAATGAAGAAATGCATACATTGGGATTTGCTTGTGATGTATGTAATTATTTTACTTTTTTTTTATATACAGGCTAAATATACGGCTTTTACCTACTATGCATGTATGCCTGATATTAATATATGTGTAAATTATAGAAATAGAATTATATATCAGTGTAGAAATAGACAAGAAAAAGATATAAAGGAGTAGAAATAAAATACAATAAAACAAATAAATAATAGAAAAATTTGAAAACGTTTTAATATTTATTTTTTGCTAATAAATGTATTTTTCAAATAGTTAACTATTTTTCAAATACTTTACCAACAATTCTTAATTTAGAACTAAAACTTATAAATTCAAACTTCATAAGTAGAGCTAAAACGGTCGTTTTAAAAAGACTCTTTGAACCTTGATTGAAACTATGTCCAAATTACACCTCGGGAAACATTACGCTTGTATGGGAAAATATTATAGGTTATGGGTATGGTGCTTGTTTGTACCTGAGGCCCGGTGGCAATGATCAGGGGTGGCTGGTCGTCGGGGCCCGCGAGCCGCGGGACCCCCACGCGCTTCATCATGTCCCTGGCTGGGAGCACTCCTCAAGTACGGCAACTCTTCAAATCACATCACCAGCCCTGGAATAGACAATGATGGATATTATAACGCATTCAAGATAGGGGAAAAACATTGCTTTAGGGTAGAGTCAAAAGTATTCAAACAATAGTAGCTTGTTGGTCTTGTGGTTAGGGCACTCGCCTCGTGATCCAAAGGTCGCGGGTTCGAATCTAAGCCCAGAATAGCAAGTTAGTCCTATTTTCATAGTACAAGCGTTTAGCTTAGTTTGAAAATAGTAAGAGTATTGATGTGACACGTATTCCGTGTTCGCATCTCTATTTAAAAAAAAAAAAAAAAAAAAAAAAATTATGCAATATGTTATTAAATTACAACTTGCTTCTGAATTCTGAATGTTTTAAACACAGTTTTTCTATACTCAATTATTCTCATGGACAAAATAATGTAAAATTAATCTTCTGATAATTTCTCAAACCTATCTTTTCTCTATTACTGCTATGTCATCAAAAATTACCTTCCACTGTTTCTAAAATGAACATACATCAATGCATACATCCAGTGCTCAGATATGACTGCAAAACATAAGATTCTCAACTAGTTAGAATTTAAAAAAAATTCAAATAACATGAACAGGCGTGGATAGAAGTATGATGGGCATTACACAGAGACAGGGAAGAAAATGTGCGCGGATGAAGGTTGAAACATACTACTGCGACGTGAAGTGTCGGCACTTGATGCGAAATCGTTCACATATACAACATGCCACGTGATGCTAAAACACGCTTTGCTAGTAGCATGGAAGGACAGAAGTGTATTGATGTGGCCATGGTTTACTATTTAAAGACGAGATATTTTATACAGAAACAGTTGAATAAAAAAAATACATATTACAATACAGGACTTGTGAAATAAATCCATACAGTTACATATCGACGGTGGAAAGGAAAAAATGACCAAGCGACAATTTGGCCAAAATTGAGTTATATATGTAGTTGAGTTTATATCTAACTCAATTTCTTTCCTTCCTTTTCCCTGTCGATATATATATATATATATATCTCTACACTACCGCACCCAAACTAATTTGTACAATATATCTTCCCTTCTACTCCCATCCCACATTCCCCTCCACCCTATCCACTCGCTATTAAAGTAAGTTAAAGTAAATTATTATATTCAGTGGAAAATTTGTAATTAGCATAATTTTAAAAACCATTATTTCATATTTTTAAGATTGTTGTTTTGCTGTTAATATTTCCCAAAATAAAATAAATAAATAACTCAATTTCAGCCAAATTGTCGCTTGGTCATTTTTTCCTGTCCACTGTCGATATGGTGAATATCATACTGTTTATAGAAAATTGCTCCAAGCCAGTGAGAGATATCATTTATATTTTCGGATGAATGAAACGCATTTTGAAGTTTTACAATACTATTAAAAACGACATCTATAAGAAGGAAATAATTTATAGTCAAGCTATTAGCACAAAATAAAGACTGATGCGTGGCGTCGGGTGTTACGTTAACGATACTCGACGATACTTTTCTTTCAATACCAAGTACTTTTGGTACAACCGAGTACCAAGTAAGTATCACTTAAAAATACTCGTCGCATATAATAAATGTTTGACACCATTTTATTACCTTTTATTTGTAATTATTTGTAAAAACAACGAAGATTTTAGCTTTTGGGTACACCACAAACAGCTAGCAATTGGCCAAAATCGGCGACGGCGACAATTTAAAAGCAGACGAGGTGTCAATATATTCGTCTAATTCTGTTTGCGCATGAAAAGTGAAACCATTGGAAGAATGGGAAGATTTAAATGCTGCACGTTGCCAACTCTCTGCCTTGTGGGAGATTGTTTTCGTAAGCAGGCTCAACAATCACCGTTTCGGGAAACCGTTTATCGGGAAAACATCTCGAAAAATTATTGTTTTTGGGAGCACATCGAAAATTGACTTTTTTCTTAAGTTAGATGTACGACTTATTGTATTATTTAATACACATACATGGAACCATGTATTTACTGCTATGGTATTGTTTCATCGCTAGTACTATTATAGTAGTAATAAGATGACTACTTTAATTGTCTCCGTGCTCTACTGTCGGAGTACTGCGATCCTCTTTATTGTTTCCCATCTCACTCAATAGTTCAGAATACTATGTATTTCTCCCGCTCTTTTCATAAAAATAAAAAATTAAATACTACTTAAAAAAAAATTCAAAATATATGTTCATTTATGTCATGCATCAATGTTCTCACTGCATGCCCCTGTTATAATGGTTGTATTTAATCAAAACCGCAGACCGTTTTAAAAAATGGACTTGATGAAAATATCACATTTGATGCTTCTATTTTTTGAGTAGTGTCGCAGTGTCCGCAACATTCAAAACAGGCTAAAAGAGAAATCGTTGCTGGCCATCTTCCAGAACTCGACGGTGACTAAGCCGCGCCAGAAGTCCGCGGTAACGCATACATTACAATGGAATTATTTCAAATGGAAAAGGCAATTTTTTTTCTGAGAATGCTTCTTAACTTCCCGGATTAAAGTCTTAATATCTAGGTTACACAAAAAAAGTGTTTTTTTTTAAACTAACTAATTTTGTCAGCCAGTTGTGGTTGACTCACCTGCCATCTTGATTACACATCTTTTTCCATACCTAAAACTGTAAACTGAAACGCATTTACAATGGAGATATTTTTAACTAAAAAAAATATTTTTACAATTATATACGTATATCATAGCTAGTAGCAATAACTTTACAGAGGGATTCCTGCCTTGATAATAAGTTGAAAATGTTCAAGCAACCAAGACCTAATATCAATAGTTATGATTATTATTTGATCTGTATTGAAGCGAATGAATTTTTCATAATCGATATAACTTACTGTAATGATAGTTCAACTTTTTGCAAAATCAAAGTCAAAAATATTGAGAGAAAAAACTGCAAACTTTGATATTGCATATCTCCATAACTATTGATATGGTCATGGTTGCTTAAACATTTTCGACTCATTATCAAAGCAAGAAGTTTTTGCTACTAGCTGTGAGACACCCAGTACACGTGATAGGAGTTTCACCAAAAAAATTTGGCAATTGCAGCAACAAGAAATACTTGTGGAGTTTACCGTGACATATTAAATTTCTGTCAAAGCAAATTAAAAAAAGAAGATTGAGGAAATTTAAATTGGTCAATTTTAGCGATGAAGTCAACAACCTCGAAGAACAACACTTAAAGTTGTAATTGAAGATCGATTTGCTGCAGAAATTGAAATCAATCCAGGGATATCAATTCAAAATACGCAACATTACTGGTTCTCATAGTCCAGTGTTCAAAAATCGAGGTTTAGAAATAATGTATATGGCTATCACACAAATGAAATAAGAAAACCTGAACAACCCTCGAGCTTGCATGCGAAGATGTATGAATGTAGACGAAGCGAAAGCTGTATGTCAGGACAGAAAAGTATGGCGCTCTATCCTCTCTGCCTACCCCCACGGGGAAACGGCGTGATGGTAAGTAAGTACAAACAAAAATCACCGGGATGAAAAATTGAAACTAGCGGAGTTATTTGCGTAAAAGGGGAACCAAAAAATTGCTGCATCGATAGGGAGGAATAACGTTAAAATAAATGTTTTGAAAATTTCTTCATTTTAACGTCTTTTCTCTTTGGGTGCACAATTACATTGGAAAATGTAAAATATTTTCAAACATCTATTTACTGAATATCAATTACACCCAGGCCTTGAAGTACAGATATAAAACTCTTGAGAGAGCGCGACTTGCATACAAGCGACATCATTAGTCCTGGACATTTTTTATCCCATCAGTTAGTGCCCACAGAGCGGAGCGTAGCTGAGCTGATGATGGCACCGCAAACTCCGTAATGAGCGAGGTTGGAAAAAAATTTCAAGGGCAGTTCGACGAGGCTTGTTAAATTATATATACCAAGGTCGAACCATGAAACAAAAAATGTATTTTTTTCAAATGCTCGTCAAAATGTGCATAGTAAATTGAGATTTAAGCTTCGTAAACAGTTGTGCAATGCGAGAATTTTGAAATTGTACCACACCGTGTACTGTTTACTTCTTCCACAGCGGGAAGGAAAATGTTGTGTATATCAAAACACTATGGAAAGCTCTAGAATAGTCTACAAGTATCTATAACCCTCGGGAAATGTCTACAAACGACTATAACAGCCTGGAAGCGACGGGAACCTTATCCTATCCTAAATGCTAGAATAATCTAGGAAGTTCGATAGAACCAGCATTTGCGGATAAATGCCGGGACTACGCCGACTACGTGTAGTATTGTTTTGGCCAATCGTTTTTGTGTGAAGCAAGTTGCGGACGACGGCCAGGTGTGTGCCGAGTATGAATTGTGTGAAGTTGCAGGTATCGAGCGAAATAATCGGTAAAATACTTAACTATGTGGTGAAATAAATAAATGCGATAAATTCTATGTGAGAGAACTGAATGTTCTAAGAGTGATAAATAAAGTATTCCCAGCGATAAAAGTGTTGAATTATTAATTAACAAATCGCTAGTTAATTTCGTTAATATTACAGCAATTCGCAAATTTCCATACAAATGGACTGAATCACATTAAAAATTGTCTATGAAGAATATGGATCAACAAACGAAATTCAGTGTATTCCTATGTTCTTAGGAGTGTAAGGCGAAAGGTGTCGCCAAACAAATGTCAAAATAAGGCACATTTGACATATAATAAATATTATTATATCGCACTGAAGATTATAGTTCCATAAGTTCTCAACTTTATATACTATGACTACAATTTTTGTATAAAACATTTTTAAGGTGAAATTTTTACAAAAATGGAGGTATACAAATTATCCATTTTTTTATTTATCCTGCGCTGGACCTGAGAGGGCCGATTGTATCAACAAGGTTTGTACAAACTTCTTCATTTGTACTACAGCTGATAATCAGCCGTAATCTGAACAAAGCAATATTGCTATTTATTATATGTTATAGATATCTTGACATTTATCCATAACATTGCAATGCCGCCGATTTTGACATTGAAGTTTGAAATTAATGAGTTTAGTCAGAAAGCTCTAAAAACGTAAACTAACATTGTTATCACGAATAATGATACAGTAGCCGGCAAAGATCTTGAAATTCTAAGGCGTAGTGGGGGGAAGTTTGCGCATTTACCTTTCCACTAACGAGACCCAAATTTCGTCTTCCGCGCATTCCCCCACTACGCTAAAGAATTTCAAGAAGTCTGCCGGCAACTATACACTTGGATATTCACCTGTCATAAACATTTTTTCTCTTCTCTTTTTTTTTCTCTTTTTTTTTCTTTATTTTGTCCAGACCTCATAAATGTGCATGCAGACGTATCAATGAGATATCTTATCTTAGTTTGAAAAAAGTAAGAATGTTGCTGAGACGCGCATTCCGTGTTCGGAATGAAATTATGAAATGCAGTGATTCCCTGAGCATAGATAGATTGTGACGCATTCAAATAAGAATGTATTAAATGGCGCATTTACACGTGGATTATCTATAGTGCAAAATTCAAATCGGTGTATCGGCAAATTAATATCGCTGACTTCAATATATCGGAATACCCATGATATCGCCGATATATCAGTATCGGATGCATCCGTAATATAAATAAGTGAATTTTTTTTAATTTTACCAAGATTTTTCATAAATGATTTCTTGAGAAATAAGAATCGCGAAATCTCAAAATAAAAAATTCTTGAGAAAAGATAATCAAAATTATTGAAAATCTCAAAATGAGAATTCTCAATCACAATCTCTATCTGATAAATTTAACTTCAAATAAGTCTTGGGTATCAATAGCAATGTAGCAAAATAATAAAATAAAAAAATATTTTCATCAGGTCTGAATTATAAATAAGTAGGACTGAATACAAATAAGTAGAACTCCATATATACTGAAAACAATTATTAAGCCCAAAAGTGAACAAGTTTTAATTATGTAATGTCGGCCACTATTGGTATTAGAAACTAAATGTAATGAAAGCACGCATGACAGTCTCCAAATCGTGAAATGAAAATCAGACTACCTCTAGTCTCCTGGGATGGACATCAAACCCCCGACCGCTCCAAGTCCTACCGTCAAACCACGCAAGCACATCAATTTCACGCTGGGTGAATTTTATTTTCAATTCTGCACGTTCACTAGCAAAATATATAAAATGAAGGTGAAATACACTACATGGCTTCGAGTTATTCTCAGATGGTAAGTTACTGAGGGTGGAGTGTTGGAATTTTAGCACCATCAGGCCGCATCCGAAAATAAAACAAATTTGAGGTTATGTTTCAAAATTTAAAATCAGGCATTTTACATGTACCAATCTGTACGATATTTTATCAAAGCACATGTGCGGAATCTATAATTTAACGTCGATAAGAAAATTCCGTGGCAAATCAGTTTCGTTGCGATTCGAAACGCAACAGAAAAATTGACAGCTGACTACTCGAACACAGAACATGGCAAAAGAAAATATTAGCAATCAATGACGTGAAATAATGTTGGGCACATGGAACGATTTTTTTTGTAATAATTATAGCATTTGCGACACCGCGGTAAAACATCAGTTCAAAATGGGCAAAGTGTGATTTGAAAAAAACGTGTTCGGCAATCTCGTACGAAAACTGGGCGAAAAATTACCTCGTGGACTCGGCATTTCATTAGACAGGAAATCGTTAGTCATACAAATTTGTCATTTTAAAGTATTAACCGGCATCGTTTCGAAGGTTTTTATTCATAAAAAATAATACAACGAGCCGAGACAGCTTTGCCTAAATTTTCGAGAGCGCTCTCGGCGAACAGCAAAAAGTGTAAATCAATGTTGAAAAATTGGGCTACGGAAGAGAAAAACAACCGATCACCACTGATCTGACCTTAATTCCGCGAGACACCAACGGTAGAAGCGGGCCTCCGGTTCGAAAAGAGACGCAATACGCACGCAGATAAAGCGTCGTATTGTAAATAACCTTCAAATCGCCGGACAAGATCCCCACCTCCGGCTCGAAGCACAACAAAAATTTCGCTACTGCGCCATCTTTGAAACGATCGCCTCCCGCCCAAATTATAACCTGATCAACAAAGAAGTATGGCCGCCGAACTCGCTGGATGAGAGAATTGTGAAATAACACCCGAAATTGAGATGGAATCGCGCTCATCCGCGGCGTAATACACGCCATTATCACAGACTCGGATCGTTTACCTTGACAGAGCGGTGTCCACCATTTTGGTCTCCCGCCTAAATCCGGCGCACACAACACAATCAAACAGTTCACAAAATCACAAAAATTAACAGAAGACTTTCAATAAAACTCACAAATCTGTTACTTTTGTCGGAGCTAATAAAAGTATTGTATCGATTATTCGGCAAAATAAAAATCACCTCGTCTTGATTTTCAAACACAAGGGTACTACGATTAAACAACAAGCAGTACTTGACTCGAGAAACACTGATAAACGTCACTAATAACCGTACAACTGGCGGCTTTCGTTCGATGTGCATGGAAAATAACTGGGATAGTGTTTTAAACTTTGATATTTTAAAAACACATTCACAACACACACGAAGCGACCGCCTCTGGGCGCTTTTCGCCGCAAACAAGCGGCGGGCGGCGGGCAACAACGCAACACTTTTTTTAGAAGAAAGGCCAACGCAGTAACAATCGGATGCAACAGTAAAACACAAACGTCGCCTAAGAGCGGCGGAAAATCACAACGACGCAGAAAGGGACAGAAGATGATTACGTACGCTCGATACCGGAAAAAGTTAAAATCTATTCCAGCGCAAGAGACGTACAGCTATATTTGAAATAGCCATGTGGCACAAGCGCGAAAGAGACAAAATGTGGGGCGTAGCTCGCGAAACGGATCACACCGATTCCGTATGCGAAATACGTACTACGAGGCTCGCCAATCAATTCGTTCCGTCTAGAGAGGGATGGAGAACGGGCCGACGAACGTACGATTTCAGGAATTTAATAAGTCAGGTGGTACGTATGAAGCGTAAAGGAGTATGGATAAAAAGGCTGGAGAGAGCGAGACAGCGGTCAGGGGTGGGTGGTGTGCAAGAAATATTTGTCAGCGACCCCTTATCGGCTTTCCACACAAAATTTGCGGGGCTTCTAGAACCTACTACAAAAAATATATTTGATAACGCCTTTCAAATCACGCTGTATCCTTCGGGAGACATAAGATTAATATTTTCATAATGAAATCTTACCATGGAGCGGGTATAAATTATGATTATATGTTCAAA
>JADDOH010004917.1:0-47546 GCA_016648135.1 Agrypnia vestita
AAATATTTTAAACTTACAACCTTCATTCATCAACTAAGAAAAAATTATTAGTTTGAACTATTGATAAGCAATGTAAAAATGTCAATTATAAATTAATTTAAAAAAAAAACATTTAAAATATGTAGATGGCAAATAGGTAAAAGGTTGACTTTTGTAAATTAAAAGAAAATATTTGAAATCAATTATGTATTAACATAATTATTGCTATACAAGATTACTTACATATTTCCCCCGTTGAAAAAAGGAAGTCAGGTATTCAAATATCTAAATAATATAATTAAAATCAAATTGAATTCTAAAATAATATGTAAATAAATAAATGAAAAATAAATGTACACTTCTATTTCACATCCCTACAAGTGAGGTTTAGGTGTTAGTAAGGCTTCTCTGACATGAAGGTGATTCGGCATACTCACCATACTGAGACGCAACACATTATATGGAATTATGTGACGCACTGTTCCAGTATTATATACTTTTAAATTTACCTCACTTCACACCAGGAGCTCAGCCAGTTCTAATAGTAAGTGACACGAGAACACATTCTCTATCATAAACATAAATTGTATTATTTTCATATAAAGTTTTATTAGTATTTTTATTTTATTTATTACTAGAAAAATAAAACAATTAACATTAATATTCTATTTAAAAATAATATATTATTTCGTGCATATATCAGTGTACACATACAACAAATATCATAAGTGTTTTAAAAGTAACTTTATTAACCAAATTTTTTATTTCAGATTTCTCTTACAACCTACTAAATAAAATCTATTCAAAATTCTGTCTAAAATGGAGAACACGTCAAACGTGAATGCTTGTGGTCTCCGAAGGAGATCTGTGGGACAAGATAATTCAGGACATAATCTTCCTTTAAATTTACAAGTTGGATTTAAAATAACCGAAGGCGGCGTTATAAAGGGTACACCTTCACCCTGTAACACTAAGATGTTTACAGACCATGACGACGATGATGATGATCACAAAGCGTCCAGCTCGAGGGCTGAATTTCGTAAAAAACAGCAATCATTTGAGATTCACGTAATTACTACTTTTTACTGATTTTGCTATTTATCTGATTTTTTAAAATTAAATTATATACACATTGTATTTTCTATCAATTTTGAGATGCACCGTCATTTTAGTACCAACAAGTTTATCAACAGAAAAAAGGTTTGGTCTTGTGAAAAATATCATAAAATATATTTTTTTATTTTTTTTTAAATAGAGATGCGAACACAGAATTCGTGTCACATCAATATTCTTACTATTTTCAAATTAAGCTAAACGCTTGTGCTATGAAAATAGGACTAACTTGCTTGTCTGGAGTGAGATTCGAACATGCGACCTTTGGATCACGAGGCGAGAGACCTAACCACAAGACTAACAAGCAACAAATAAAATTCAATTTACTAAGAAAAGTATTTGTCATTTCCTTCCGAATCAATATCAGAATATGATTCTCATGAGCTCAATAATGATTGATAATAACATTTGTGTTATTATCAACATCACCTGCGCCACCTTATTCTCCAATGGGATTAAAAACTGTGACGATGATTAAACAATGATTAATTATTCATGTTTTGTATTAGTTGAATTTAATTTTTTACGTGATACTCAGATGCAGAGAGTTAGGTGATGACTATCATTATCCAATAAACAAATAAGTCAAGTTAATACTTTGCTATCAAATAAATATTTTTAGAGCGTGAATTTAAAAAAATATTTTGTTGTGGTATCTCTTGAAGAATATTTTTTTCAGATTGAGGATTGTGATGAGGAAGAGATGAGCGCAGGAAGCTCAGACGAAGGGGGTAGCCGTCCGATCACCCCTGTTCCCCCACAGCTGATGCCTGACTGTAGTGAAAACATCACTTACAAAGAACGTAAGACATTCATTTATTAAAAAAATCTGTCACTACTCAAGGAAATTTCTCTGGAATCTACGAAACTTACATCTTGTTGGAAATAAGTTTTAAAAATAGTTGCCACTTCAGTTTTCCTATTATATGTGAATAAATAAATATTTAACTTTTAAATATAAATACTGCTGTGTTTGCTACCAAATATTGGACATTTCTGCTTTTGCTATTTACATAATTGGATATTGCTGTCTTTGCTTTGATGTTTCATCCTAAAATCAACTTCAATTCTCACTTTTGGAATTCAGTTATTGGTTAGTTGTAGTGGATATTGCTGCTTTTGCTTTTAGTGATAATAATTAAAAACACGAATTTGGGAAAGGATAGAGCTATATTTCTTATAAAATCTCAAATTCAGTAGGTACATTCTAATTTAGTAATCCTCAGTGACTGCATTCAAAATATTTTTTAATTTTTTTTGGAAATTGCAGTCTACTATTATACCCCTCATATAAAGTTTTCACAAATCTCGAAAACGACTAGAAAATTGATCTTAGCAAATCACAAACTCAGATTGGACAATGTTAAATTTTAAAAAGTAATAGACCGCTCTGATTAACAATCATTTCCATAAAAACTAATATTTTTAAGGAATTAACTTAGCCTTTAGAGCCGATGTTGTCTAAAAAGCATTTAAGATTGGCTCCAAGATAAAATTTGACCAGCAATTTTGCAAAATGGCACTAAGCTATAAGGCCTTCCTAATTCAGTCAATATATTTTAAGTTCTATTATTAAATGCCTTTTCCAAAGGAAAAAGTCACTTATAAAATAGCACTAACAACTCATTACAAATTTAATCATATTTTATTTATTTCGTTAAACTAATTAGAAAACAATTAAGAGGTGGTGAGATAGCTCCTTGGAAGACCCAACTTTAGAAATTTGAAATATATCTTGGCACACTACAAATATGTGATCAAATATTATATAAATATTATATATTATATTATATACACAGAAATTTAAATACAGTAAAACCCCGTTAAATCGAACCCCGATAATTCGAAATTCGCCATAATTCGAAATTTTTAAAACTTGTAAGTCCCAAATTGTGAATTTCATAGTAAATTAACCCCGATAATTCTAAAACCCCGGTAATTCGTAAT
The DNA here is from genome assembly GCA_016648135.1 of Agrypnia vestita. Classification (NCBI taxonomy): domain Eukaryota; kingdom Metazoa; phylum Arthropoda; class Insecta; order Trichoptera; family Phryganeidae; genus Agrypnia; species Agrypnia vestita. Next base: position 3,040 of record JADDOH010004917.1, read on the forward strand.
TCGAAATATTTTCTAGCCCCGTGCGCCGCAAATCAATACATTTTAGTTCGCGTAATTCGAAATTTCTTTGGAATTTGACGAAATTGAAAAAATATTTCGAGTTTTTTCGCAAGTGAGAACAACAAATATGTCAATATCGGGTACTTTCAAATGTCGCGATCTTTGTATTAGCATAATAAACAATGCGTTTTCGAAATGATTTCTAGAAATATGAAAAACAGACATTTTTCACAAAATTAATGATTTTTTCGTGAGTTTTACGATTCTTGGCGTATTTCGCAATCAATTCACGGTACCTTATGGAATGCCCCTTTTCTGCACATATTGTGTCGCGATCCCTAAAATTGGGGAATCCTGTTTTTGCTTTCTTCAGTTGGCTGCCTTGATATGCGCGGATAGTTTAGTTTGCGGCGTTTGCGCTAATCCTAAACGCGTTTTAAATTGTTTTTCATGTTTTTAAATTTGTCTTTAGTTCGATTTTTTTTCTAATCACTGTGTTTGTGTTATTAAAATGTTTAATTTTCTTTGTAAGATGTTATTAGTGACTTATATTCACGTATTTATTGAAATTTGTATTTCTAGTAACCGTGCATTGCTGGTTTGAGCTGGAAAAAAAGTGGAATCAAAAGTTAAACTCGTGTGAAGATTGAAGAAGCGTTCCATAAATTCATGTATAACTAAAGAATTTTGATTATGGCAAATTATTATGGAAAAAAAAGTTTTTTCGCAAGTGAGAACAGCAAATATTATGGAAAAAAAAAGGTTTTTTTGCAATTGAGAACAGAAAATATGTCAAAATGCCGCGATCTTTGCATTAGAATAATAAATATTGCGTTTTCAAAGTGATTTCTTTAAATATAAACATAAATATAACAAAATTAACGGTTTTTCAAAAGTTTTACGATTTTTGGCGAATTTCGCAGGCGCACCGCGATTTTTTTTGTACCTAAAATTTCGAATAAACGGGGGCCCCTATAATTCGAAATTTATTTTTTGGGTGCCTTGAATTTTGAATTAACGAGGTTTTACTGTATAGCGAAATCCTAAAATCTAATTTCAAATCAGTCTCTGATACCAAATTATTCACCTTGGCAACAACATATCGGTATTGTTCCTTTTCAGGTGCTCCCCGGGAAGATTTATTGCAAATCGGAGAAAGAGATCTTGAATGTTTAACTGATGTTTCTGAAGGAGAATCGGATAATGAAGAAGGAATTGAAGATCAAGTACTACCGACGAATAGTGTCATCAAAAGAGTTCCCTCTAATGCAGACTAAATGCAGGGCAGAAGTGAACAGAATACTGATGATGTATCCGTTGGTACAACTGTGGAGTATGGAACATAACAATGGAATAATTATATTTTTTCAATAATATGCATTTTAACCAAAGTTACCATCATTTATATAAGATTATTCCTATATGCAGCAGGAAAAGGGGTATTTAAATTCATTTACATGAAAGATTTATGGAGGAAGAATATAATATAAAGAAGAGAAATTTACTGTAAATTAAAAAAAACTTAATGATTTTTCTTTGCTGCGTTGCTGTGGTAAAAATATATTCTGTATAAAAATGCTATGAAGGTTTTTTCCTAATAAATAAACATAAATGATTAGTAACGTTTTGCAATTATTTATTCATAAAAGTTACAATTTGTGTTATAATAATTAAGGACATATTTAATACTGGTATATATCTCCAAAAACATTGATTTTAAAATGCCAATTTTAAGTCTGAATTCTAAGTAACTTTTATTAATGTGTCAGGGCACTGGTTTAAGGTATTATTCATTCCGTCCGGCATAATCATATGCTTTACAATTTACAGTTTCATACTGTTATTACTATTAGGTAAATTATCGGGTGAACAATATCTTAAATCTTTTCATATCTTCTGTCAATCTATGTTCGATTCTCCTTTTTTCGTTTTTCAAAACTCCCTATCTCCGCTTCCAACTTTACTCCACAACTTACATGATGTCATCAGAGCATTGCATCTTAAGACACAAAACAATTTTGAAATCTCCAACAGTACAAATAAAATTGTTTGTTTTTATAATTGAAAAATTCACCTTCAGAGATAAAAAAAGGTTACATATTCACCTAATTCGAATGTCAAAGGAAATTAAGGAAATCTTAATTTGTACCGTAGTTTCATTACCAAAGATCCAGGCATATTATTTATAGTACGTAATAAAGTCATCTTAGGTTTGTTTTTTCTATAAAACAAATACATATTGAAATGAATGGTGTTCGTGACTCAAATCAAATAAAAGGTACTGTAGGTGTCAAAAATTGGCACTAGCATTTAAATTATTTTTGAAAATGTATCCATAGATGTGCCTATGGATGGATACATGGATAGCCTAAGTGCATTTTGAAACCGAAAAATAATTTTGTTGTCTGTCTGTCTATCCTTAAATACATAATTTGCTGGAATTAAAACTATAGATAATTAGTATATGACACGCAATGGTTCAGGCAACACGTAACCTTGACACGCCCACCAAATTACCGTGATTTTTCATGGGTGTACAGATAGCAAGGACATAACAGGCGCGTGCAGTGGGAACATTGAAGCATGACTTTCTCGTAAACATATATTTTGGAAAAAAAATAGTAATTAAATTTTATGTGACTATATCATTATACATATATCGAAATATGAATACTATGATAATAAATAATTGTGATAGGAATATTAAGAGATATATGTTTTATTTTGATTTTTTTTCAAATATTTGGTTACGTAAAAGTCATGCTGCAGTGTTCCTACTGCACATCCCTGGTACATAAATACAGGGTCATTTGGAAAACATTAATAACCTCACAGGACTATATTCCTGCCTTAATTATGAGTCGAAAATGTTGAGACTATTATGACCTAATATCAATAGTTAAGGAGATATGCGACATCAAAGTTTGTATTTTTTTTTCAATATTTCTGACTTATTTCTTGTGAAACTTTGGACAATCATTAGAGTTACTTATATCGAATATGAATAATTTATTCCCTTTAATACAAGTCAAATAGAAAAATAAAAACCTTTGAATTCCAATTGCAAAACATTCCAATTGGAATTTTTTCAGGGTTTTTATCATTTTATTTAACTTGTATTGAAACAAGTGAATTTTTCGATATCGATATGAGTTACTGTAATAATAGTCCAGTTTTACAAAAAATAAGTCAGAAATATTGAGAAAAAAATTCAAACTTTGATGTCGCATATCTCCTTAACTATTGATATTAGGTCATAATAGCTTGAACATTTTCGACTCATAATTAAGATGGGAATACAGTCCTGGGAGGTTATTAACGTTTTCCAAATAATCCTGTATATAAGTTAGGCAAACATAAATAAATAATACATTCATAATTTATACAGATTGTATATTATTTGCTAAATATTACAAATTTTACAAAAAACGGATACATAGTACGACATCGAAATATCTATATATATATATACAGTACGACTTTCAAATAAGAGACCAAAAATTACATTTTCCTAAGACATTTTAGATTCTAGATTGTAAATGCGTAAATTAAAACATTAATTTGATCACTAAAACATGACTCAATAGTATTTCTTTAATTACGTTATTTTTATAATCGGAAAATGTCTATGGAGAGTGAAATCAAAATCTGGTGGAGTAGTCGAATCACTTTTGTGTCCTCCTGCGAGTAACTTCAGAACGACAAAGTTTGTTTTGGCAACCTTTAGCAAATCAAGAATCTGAAAAGAATTAACATTCAATGTATTATTTTTAAGATAAGAATTATTACATAAAAGAATCATAAATTAAGCATTAAACATAAAGTAAAATTTGATTGAATGTTTGTTTGTGCGAGCACATTGAAACATTGAATAGTAGTAGTGAAGAGACAAATATGTAAAATAGTTACCTCTTGGTCTGGATTCGGAATAGTCTCCATGAGGGTCTTAGCTTGTTGGAAATGTTTACACCCACCTAAGTACAAAACCACCGGATTACTGGACCTGTAATAAAAAGCAGAACTGAAACCTAGCACACACAATTATCTATATTACAAACAGAAAATCTACTTTTAAATGACCCTGCGTGATCGATCAACTGACATGGCAGTTAGGATGTCTGACTAAAAATCTTATATTTGTTTGATGTGAATGTTACGAATGTTTGAATACGTATCACTTTTAAAACATTAAATATTTACAATATTTATGCACAAACACCGATTATGTATTACGACACTGCCAGTAACGGTCCTGTATACTTTTATTATATTTATTTTACATATTTTGAAAACAAACGGATAGTATAATCAAAATACGTATACAGAATTCCTTTTTATAAACACATTTCAATTCACCTACCATCTACTTAAATGTTCCCACGAATGAAAACACAAACAAACAAACAAGAAAACTTATTTTTAAATAAATAGAGATGCAAACACAGAATGCGTGTCGCCTCAATATTCCTACTATTTTCAAATTAAGCTAAATGCTTGTGCTACGAAAATAGGACTGACTTGTAAGTGTCCTGGAATGGCGATCGAACCATCGACCACTGGGTCATTAGACGAGTCATAACCACTACACAAAAAGCTACTTATAAATATATATGTCTAATAACATTGAATAAAGAGTGTTCCGCACAAGATCCAGATCGACAGCCCGGAAAAAGGCCTTGGGGATTGAGTGAAGCCAATGGCCATTGTATAAATAAGGTATAGCATGGAATAAATGTCTTGAAAAAAAACTAGAGAAAAAAGTCTGCGCCGTAAGAGGCGAATATGTTGTAAATATTTTTTTTTATCTATGTATACTGTAAATTTATAACTGTGAACTGCCAGAAGAGGATCCCGTTAATGAGTCACTGTTTGTTTTACGCATTAAATTCGATGCGTCGTGGCCATGGTAACCAATTAAGACGATTATCATGAGTCACCCGACCGCGACAGGATTCTTTAGGTATTTCATTTTAATTCAGGCGACCTTGTTGTAACCAAAATGCTTCTTCTGGGTATCAAATCATTTTCAGAAGCTATAAAAATAACTTTTTCGAAAAATAAAAAGCCATCTGAGCGCTCTCTTAGAGAAGCGGCAAAAATCTGCAGGCTCCGACGAATAAGAACGACCGGGCTAATCACCCGCATGGCGCGTGAGGTAAAAATTAGGACCAGGTATTTTATCGCCTGCGTTCACGAAATGAAAGCCCCGAGAATGATTGATACCCAGAGTATTCGGTATCAATAAACGCGTCTTGATAAGCTCTACAAGACGCAACTATGAAATATCAACATTTATTAGAAATAGAAAAATTTTAAATTACACCCAATAAAGCACAAGTATAGGCGCTGGTACATCAATCTGCGTATTGAATCCTTACATTGGCGTGCCAGATGCATCTTTTGATATATGGCGCATTAGCGGAAAACACGAGAAAACGGATTAATCATCAAAAAAACCGGAGCGCATCCGAAAAAGCACTGACTGCCGCATGGTGTCACCGCTGCTGTCAGGGGTCATTTTAACGCCCCAATCCTACAGCTTCCGTGGTCCACCAGGTGCCACCGATGTGTACAATAAAGATGAAATCTCTCCCGATAATCCCTTTTTGGCAGTTATTTTAAGCAAATCATACATATGACATAAATAAAAAATTTAAGAACCTGCAGGGATATACAAAAATACACGGTGTATCATAGGTAGCAGCAAAAACTTTACAAGTGAATTCCTGAATGAATGGATTCCTGGATGAATCGAAAATGTTCAAACTACCATTACCTAATAATATCAATAGTTATGGAGAAATGCAATATCAAAGTGCGCATTTTTTTAAAAATATTTCTGACTTGTTTTTGCAAAAAGTTGAACTATCATTACAGTAATTAAATCAATCATGAAAAATTCATTCGCCCTGGAAAAGAATTATTGTTTTGATCCCTTAATTTTCAAATTATTGAGGATTTACTGTTTTATTATTTTCAAAAAGAAATATAAATTGTCAAATTTGGTTGGTTTGTTGATTATGTACATATGCATCTGTTTATTATTATTTTTAGAAGAGTTAATAAAATGAAAATGGTGGATTCGACCCCTTAATAATGCAATTTTGGAAAGCACTTACCGCAGGGGCTGTGTAAGATCCTTGAATTCTTTGTACTGTATTTGAGGTGGTGTCATTATCGACAGGGGGGCAAATCTGTGCCTGTACCGCACTGCTTCATCATCAAACTCTGGCATCGGCTGTGGAATTTTGCCTTGCAATTGAAACGCGACAAGTGCCTAAAAACAATATACATAATTGCCAATTCAAAAATGTTTTGAGTGATAACAATTTGATTATCCGAAAACTACAAACCTATGCAAAGACAATAATGAATTTTTTTAACATTTACATTTAGGTAAACAATTCATTTATTACAAGTAAAATCCATTTTAAAATAGTTTTACAATATAATAATCACAAATTTAATCTTGTTTATTAGAATCTATACACAACTCACCATCTGGATTTTAAATACATTACATATAACGTTTTGAATTACTAAACACTTATGCATGGATATACACCGCTTATATTTGAGACAAATGTGACAAATTGTAATATAAAAAACTGAAAGTGTCCAGCGATACCTAATGCTACCAATGACTCTAAATAAAACAGTATATTTATCCAAGATTTATGAGGGTTACTGGCTAGATATGCACTGCTGAGAACAATATTAGGAATTAGCTGCGTTAAAAGTTCGGTTAATGTTATTTATTATATTGATGTTGAATGTTTTTTTGTTATGTAAATGTTGTATCCAAAAATAAATTGAATTGAATTATTTCATTCCAAAATTAATTTATGTATATATGTATATCAGCGTTTAGCTTTTACTGCATAAATATCTATTCAACCAGTGTGTACACAAAAATAGAGTCAAAAGAATAGATAAATACAAGTTATTTAATCCTGAGTGTAATAACCAACTGGAGTTTTTGCCATTTGATTCTCTCAATTGAAAATTGAGCACAATACACCGGTGATTTTAATAACCCCTGAACACAACTGACAAGTATGGTACAAATAAAAAATAAATACCTTATAATAGCCCCCACATAGGTTGGTCATGATCTGGCACATGAGAGCCTCCCTGTGTGCGGGACGAGGGACGGGCCTCTTCTTGTGCCTGGTGGGGCGAGCACCCCTCCTGCTGCCAGCACCCCCCGCACTAGTGGGGGCCACGGAGGCCGACGCCTCCTGCTCGGCCACTATAGCTTCTGCTCGACTCAGGGCGCTGGCTAACCAGCCATACAGATATTCATACAGATACCTAGAAATTTTTAATACATATTATTATGAAAAGAAAATACAGTAAAACTTCGATTTTACGTTCCTCGTTTTTACGTTTTCCCGCTATTTACACCGAAAATTCGAAGTCCCATTTCATCTCCATACATTCCCATATAAATATTTCCCGCAATTTACGCGGATGAATTTTTTCACTTCCCCGGTTTTACACCGAATTATTTAGAAAATTCAATATGTCAACTCCAAATTCATTGAAATTTATGAGCGAAATTATGAATTTAATTTTTCTTTCCAAAAACTCAATACGCCAACATTAGATGAATTTTCAACGCGGCAGTTACAATATTTTGTATTTGGGCTCCGGCTCGAGCGCGTACAAATTACGTTAGTAATGAAGTAACGTAAAAAGGGACACACTAATTAGTGTATGTAAATATTTTTAACGCTTGAATAATGCTCTTTTTTACTAATTGTACTCATTTTACCATCAGCAATTCGAGCGCGCAAAAATCGTAATGACGCTTCTATGTTCCGTGAATGGCGCAGTGGCGGTTTTCACTCGCGGCGCGATCTAAATGACAGCCGCCGCGATGTATTAACTTATGAATCGTCTTTTAAAGTATTTCGTTAGTTTGTATTGTTAAATTCGCATTTCATTTTGTATTACGCACTTTTTTTATTTTTTTTTCTTAAATCATTATAAAATGCATCATGATTTTAAACTGAAATTTAGCGGCCGAGTTTAGAGCATCCGCCATTTTTTTTAACAGAATACGAAATTGAAGATACCTATGGGCGCTATAAAAAAATAATCAGCCTCTAAAATTTAGCGATTTACCTAGAGAATAAGGGCCCAAATGTTGACCTGAATCAAGTAGAGGATTGGAGGCAAACTGATGTACATGAACTGATACAAAAATACATTTACAACGCCGTTGAAACAGGGTTATTTCTTTTAGCAATAGCAACATAAAAAAATAGTAACTAGGTAAAAAGTAATCTAAAAGATAATGTACATTTTTGAAAATAACAAATATAATATGAATTTATTTTAAGCATTAATTGTTTTTACTTCCATCGAAAGCTCATTTTTGTATACAATTTTCATTTCCTCACTTTTACATTTTCCTCAGTTCTACACCGATTTTTTTGTTCCCTGGAGAAGTGTAAAAACGAAGTTTTACTGTAATTGTTTTCGAAACCAGTTGGATAAAGATGTATAAAGTCAACCGGTTTCATAAAGGTACAAGTAATAAAGATATAAGTGCATAATAAATATTTTTTTAAATTAAGAACACTTAGCTCTTTTTAAACATGATACAGTAAATCCGCATTAATTTGAACCCCGATAATTTGAAAATCGCCATAATTCGAAATTTTTAAAATCCACAAGTCCTAAAATGTTAATTTCATAGTAAAGTAACCCCGATAATTCGAAAACCCTGGTAATTCGTAATTCAAAATAATTTAAAGTCCCAGTCCCAAGTGAGAAGAACAAATATGTTAATATCGGGTACTTTATGAATAGAAATGTCGCGATCTTTGTATTTAACTAAACTTCAGTTTTACGTTCCTTTTTTTCACGCTTTCCGCTATTTACATCGAAAAGTCGAAGTTCCGTTTCATATCCACACATTCACATACAAATATTTCGCGGAAAAATTTTTCTATTCCCCAGGTTTTACACTGAAATATTATATTTAGAAAATTCAATTCTACATTCATTGAAATATGGAAGCGAAATTTCCTTTTTTCTTTCCAAAAATTTATCAGGTCAACATTAGATGAATTTGGAATTTTGAATTTGGAATTTGGGTTCCGGCTTGAGCGAGTACATATTAAGTTAGTAATGAAGTAACATAAAATGGAGCAAACTATTTACTAAATGTAAATATTTTAAAAGTTAAACTAATGACCTTTTTTAGTGGTTATACTCCTTTTACCACAGCTATGATACCATCCAAGCAATTTTATTCTGTGGGTGGTATCATGGTATTCGTCGGTGCGAAAATCGCAACGGCTGTCACGCCATTTCGCGCGTTGACGTGGTGACAGATTGTATTATGCATTGTTTTTTTTTTTTTAATTTTTTGGTATTATTTCGTTAGTTTTTTGAACTGCATTTCAATTTGTTTTACGCACTTTCTCACGAATTTCTTCTGTAAAATCGTTTAACAGTTTTTATTAATATTTTTGATATTACGTTGCCGTTTTAATTATTAACATTATTTATTTATAATTTGCCCTAAAAACATTGCAACAATAAGTACAATTGATTACAAAAATACACACTTTTTCACAAAATAAATGGCTTTTTTCATGAATTGTATGATTTTTGACAAATTTCGCAATCGCATTGTGATTTTTTACTTCGAATTTTGAATTAATGGGTTCCGCATAATTCAAAATGTTTTTTTTTGGGTCCCTTAAATTTCGAATTAACTTTCCACTGAAATACAAAAATATCACTTGCCTAAAAACTTACTAATTTTACCTTGCAATCAGAATTTGTATGTGTTTTGTAAATTGAGACATTCATATTTTATTAAAAACGAGAGATATACAAGCATAGGCAACAGAATCCCACTGAGCTGTGATAAATACAAAAAACCTTTTACAACTCAAGGAAATTTCTCTGAAATCTATGAAACCTGCGTCTTATTGAAAATAAGTTTTTAATAACAATTGCCACCTCAATTATTCTTTTATATACGTGAATAAATAAGTATTTAACTTTTAAATATGGATGTTGATGTCTTTGCTAAGAAGTTTCAGTCTAAAATTGACATCAACTATCACTTTAGTATAAAGCGGCCATTTTGTCATGTGAAACATCCTTGGGGATTGATTGGTTGAAGTGGATATTGCTGCCTTTGCTTTTTACACTACAAGGATATTGCTGTCTTTACTTTTAATCATTATTTGGAAACATGATTTTGTCAGGGTCAAAGCTATAAATATCCTATAAAATTCTCAAATTTAACACATTTTAAATTAGTAATCCTCGGTGACTGCTTTCAAATTTTTTTTTAAATTTTTGGTTATTGCTGCCTTTGCTTTTATACCCCTCAAATTAAATAAAAAAATTATAGCAATCCAACATACCAAAAAATGTAATGATATTCATGAACACTGTAAAGTTCCAACTCCAATCCAGACAACAGATACATAATCATGATCCTCAGGACATGGTACAGTATCCAGGTTGTGAAGCACGGAAGATGTCTCCTCGGGGGCTCAGACTTGAATGCAAGATTGAAGAAGAAGCCATCGATATTATCTGCCTGAAATAGTGAAAATTATTCAACAATTTTGACTTGATGAGTGGCTCGATAAATAGGCTAATTAGGAAAAAATAGACTTAGGGCCATTCTTATAAAATGAAAGATCAAATATGCGTTAGTATATCGACAATTAACGAACAGATTGCCTTTTGTTCGTAAATGTTACCAACTTATAAAACGTCTTATAAAACTTTTTTGACCGTCCGTAAGCATCGCAATATCGTACTGCTCTTGTCTATGATTTTGGAGCTGTCAAAGGCGAATTATAACTCTTTTCTATGGAAACGAAACATAACTTCTATAAACATAATCTAAAATTTCTCGCTCGCATCAGATTTTTGGGGTACTTCCCACAACACTAACACTGGCAGTAGCCTTTGAAACCCCACAAAGTCGGCTGCAGTTAATAATATTGATACAAGAGCATGGAATCTCAAGGCAACAGCAATTTTGTAGTTGGTGATAATGTCAGATTCCTACGCGTGCGCCTTTTTACATTTTGCCCAATATCTTCTAGAAGCTCTTCAGAACTTTTCGACAAGTGAAAACGGTAGATAAAATCTGCTTCATGTAAAATATTAAAATAATCCACTTGTATATTGAACACCTTGCAACAACAACACGACAAAGATGTCGTCGAGTCTGTTCTTCATCCGACGAACTTGAATACAATAATAGCTCGACATCGCATCTGGAAACATTTTTCCTTGAAAATGTAGTATATATGTACATATTAAACAAACAGTATTAAACGCAAATTGACAACAGACATAACCTTAAAAAATAATACGTCAATCTCTTATACTCCTGTCAATTTCAACTAACGGACGGTAAACTGGTGGTTCGACTGTCGGTATCGGCTGTCGGTAAAATTTTACTAAAATTTGGATTGTTATAAGACGAAGACGAAAAAAATGATGTTTGTATCAAATTTCAGTTTATTTGGTGTGAAATTGAACCAACGGACGTTTATAAGACCGGCCCTTAGTAACACATACAACTTCTAGAATGGATGTTTTTGTTTGGGAATTCAAAGATTCCAACAAGGAGTAAATTGACAGTTAGGTATTTCTTGCATATTTATGTCTGATATTAACCAAGCCCTTTTCCGGCTGCTAGCCACCATCCTGATGAATTAGGCCCAGATAACTCAGCTTATTAAATATATTACTTACTCATCTGTTACCTATATGATAAGAGAATCTCTGGAATTTTTAATTAATATCGAGGTAAGAAAATTAGATCAAGACTACACCCGTTCTTTTGCTTTTGCTTCGGGCATATTATTCATAATAATATACCCGAATGTTTCACAACCAATGTTGTTATTTTTCAAATAAATTTAACACTAACAAGTAATTTATTATCCCAGGACTGAGTCCAGAATGCCAGGATCATCAAAATCGAATTCACCATAAAGATGCTGTATTAAGAGAAAAATTGGTCAGATCATTAAGTTAAAATTGTAATATTAGGTCCTGGCATATGAAATTGGCGTTTAGTATGGCAGGAACATAAAGCCGATTTTTTTTAATTATAATATATTTATTTAATCAAAGTATGTACCATTGCTATCTATGCACTTTTGCCATCTCATAGGTAGTTCATCGATCCCTTTACTAAAAAAACCATTCGGACGGGAAGCAATAAAATCTTTGAAAGCGGTTTGGACTGCCCCATCGGAGTTGAATTTTTCCTTTGCAAGAAGTTATCCAAATTTCGAAAAAAATGGTAATCTGTTGGGGCAAGGTCCGGAGAGTACGGTGGATGTCTTAGACATTCCAATTGAAGCTCCTCTAATTTGGTAGCCGTCTGTTGTGCAGTGTGTGGTCTAACGTTATCAGAAGCAGCAGTGGCCTAGAGCGATTAACCAGCCTCGGTTGTTTAGCAGCTAGCTTTTCCATCATGGTTTGCAGTTGCTGACAATAGACATCTGCCGTAATCGGTTGGCCAGATTTAAGAAAGCTGTAGTGAACGACACCAGCACTAGTCCACCAAACGCTCACAAGTAACTTTTTGGAGTCAATTTTCGCTTGGGGCATGGTTTGGCTGGTTTGGCAGGATTCAGCCATTGCGATGAGCGCTTCCAAATATCGTACAGGATCCACTTTTCATCACAGGTAATGATTCGATTTAAAATCCCTTCATTATTGTGCCGGTTGAGTAATGCAATGCAGCAGTCAACGCGCGTTTGTTGATTAGCTTCACTCAATTCGTGAGGTACCCACCTTTCAAGCTTTTTCACCTTACCAATTTGCTTCAAGTGGATTAAAACAGTTTTATCACTAAAACCGCAGCCTGCAGCTAACTCGGATGTGGTTTGCGATGGATCCGCTTCCACAATAGCCTTCACTTCTTCATTGGAAGGAACATTGCGGGACAGCACATAACTCCGCAAATCAATATACATATATATATATAAAAAGAAACCCGTGTTTCCCTATCTGCCAAGTTTTCTCCACAACCACCCACCAGTGGTTATGGTGGTGGGTAGTCCTTGGTGTCACATCGAAAATATGCGAGTTTGGTGGGGGTGGCTGTGCGTGGGTGGGAGTGGGTGACGAAAATGTGCTTTCTAGCACATTGTTTTGTTATGCGAAGGCCGCAAATGCTTCAGATTGTTTCAAAATAGGCGCGACGACTGTGTCGGTGAGTCTAAAAGGTTCCGGAAAAACCTGCTCTAGAAAGTTCTGGAAGGAGAAGGTTCTAGAAAATTCCCGAAAGTTCTCTAAGGTTCTAAACTGACTGGCAGATTGTGTCGGTGTGTCTAAAAGGTTCCTGTACATTCGATAAATTTCTTGAAAGTTCTGGAAGGAGAATGTTCTAGAAGGTTCGCGAAAGTTCTATGACAATCCAAACAGTGTACTAAAAATCTACGCGTGCGAAGCCACGCAGGCACAGCTAGTTTGAAATAATTTGTTAATGAAAAATATTAATAGTTAAATATAATAGCTAGTACTTTGTATGTACAATAGAATTTTGTATGTACACTAGTTAGTCCAATAGAAAAAAAAAGAATTCAAATATATATTTTGATACCTTAAGGTGGTGTAGTAACCCATTTAGTTTTAATACATATATGGTATGTACATTTTTTTTTTAAACTCATACTCGTATCAAGAAAACCATATTCCCCTCACAATCATAAAGCGATACATAAAGCAAACAATAATTGTACACAATGTACATTGTGTTTACCTCTTCTTGTAGTGCTGAAAAATCATCCAACAGGTGAGCCAGCTTATCTCTCTGTCTGGCCCTGTTGTGTCCACAGACCTGCAGCAGAGCCGTGAATGGTCGGGCGCAACGGTTCAAGAACGTGTCCGCGTAGTCTCTTGCCTGGAATAACCAAAAGTGTTCACACATCTCATAATTTATGATAATCTGTCGAGTTCCAGAAACATGTTGTCTATAATTTGTAGATAAGATAGCAAATATGCTAACATTATTGAATAAAAATAACATGTTTAGACAATCTAAGATTTTCAATCTAAACTAACCTAACCTAACCTAACCTACCTATTTTAAAGCTGGGCTATTTTCCTTAGGTGTATCTTAAAATGCTAACAGAAAGACTTTTTTATTTAATTTTGGAAAATATTATAACTTCATATAATGATGCTCAGGAAATTTAAAATGTATTGATGAAACACCATTTAATTCAAGTTTATAAAAAGTATTTAAATAAAATTGAGTAAAAATATAAATTTGAAAAAATTACAATCATTTATAAGCTGTCAGTAAACAGATGTTATCCACTGTTGAAGTAATTTCCCAAAATCAAATGTTTTTCCACCACAATACGCCCATGACCATTCTTCCATTTATGAATCGCAGAGCATTTTATGTTTCTCGATGTTGATTTTTCAATTAAAAAAATTTAGGTCTAAAAGTTTTTATATAAGGATGTACCTACACATACTATAAATTTAATTTAAAATGTAAACTCAGTGGACACAACCATCTATAGATGCAGGAGGAGGGCAATGTTGCTTCTCACCACTAAAACAGTTAATATTGATGACCCAGAAGACTAAACTGTTACCATAAAACGGTTGATAAAACAACAGTTGTACTAATTAAGTATTCAGTATTCAACCTGTGGATTGTTGAGTATCTGGTAGCGCGACATGAACACAGGTGGGCTAATAAAGGCCTTTACTGCTTCCCTGAGAGCCTCAGGCACGCCCGCCCCCGGAAGGGTCCCACCTGCCCCTCCCAGATATAACAGCTGAAGGGCGGAGCGGGATAATATGCAGGGCTGCCCCCTGCTAAACTCCATGAAGAAATCCTAAAAACAGCAGATAATAAATTATTCTGCATTTAAAATATGAAATTAAACAATCTCTCTTTCAATTTGCTATTATTTTTTTATCATTCCTATTTTAATTAATCTTTCAAAATACAGTTTTTACATATACTATTACTTGTAAAAATGATCGTCTTAGTATTGATTTCATATATATTTTGCCACTCGATTCTAGCCACGATGGATTCGTGGAATCTTTCAGACCTCTATTTTATATTTATTTCTTTCTTTCCAAAACTTGGTTACAATACAAAAAAATATACCTACATACATAATTTATATTCTCAAAATCTTGAACACTAGACATTTTTATACTGCTCTTTATGGAAAACGGCGTACACTTTTATTTACATAGTGTGATTTTGATCAACGATGTTCCACATCCAAAATTAATTTGAGACTCAAAGTCTGCTTTTATTTAAAATGAATTATTGAAGTTCTTGTATACAACATTGCCGTTTTCTAATATTTTTGTTTCAAGACAACAATGCCTAATTGATAGTAGATCTTATTTGTTTTACCTTGCTATTTATAAACTGACACTATAAAGATTCAGACTAATTTGTGTCATATCATATGAATAGATATTAAAAAAAAAAATAATGATATAATCGAGTAATAAAAACGTAAGTTTTTATTTAAAAAAGGGCATAAATGATTTGTGGTGACTGAAAAAACTGTAAAGTAGGCCCATAAAAATATTGGAAGCAATAAATTACAAAATGCCAATATTAAATAAGCAACTTACCAGAACACTGTGGAATGATGTAATGGATGTGATCTTCATGGCGTGGCGCAGTTTTGTAATCAGGTCATCAAAGTATTGCAGAGCTTCTGTGCGAGGCTTGATGCGGGTATAACGAGGAAATGTTGGGGGCAAGAGACGCTGATTCACCAGGGGTTCGAATCCCATTGGATTAGGCATGTCAGCTGATAAAAAACAGTTAGATTAGTTAAATTGCTAATGAGCTTATTTTTTATTGAAAAGTCTATTGGTATAAGAAAAACATTCAGCTTCAAATATTTACATACATAAAAACCAAGCCCAGCTTAAAGATACCAAACAAATAACCCTGACAATCCAAACAGAAAATTGTGGTGTATGTGAAACATAAACCAACAGATGTATTGGTCATTAAAAATTATAGTTCGATGATTTTCCACGTATGTTTATCATGAAGCAAAATATGTGCAGCTTACGCTATTTTTTTACTTACCTATCAAGCTTAGATATTGATGTGTTAAAAACTAAAAGCTTAGAAAAGTGTGGTGTGTGTGATACATCAACAAACATAAACCAAAAGATGTATTGGTCATTATTGAGGAGCACAATGAAAATTATAGCATGACGATTTTCCACATATGTATGTATGTAATGAAGCAAAATATGTGCACCTTACACTATTTTTGGACTTAACTACATATCAAGCTTAGATATTGATGAAGCACAGGTTAGGCTTCTACAATGTCCCCACCTCTACTAGGGTAGAGAGGCTTTTTTAACCATTTGATTGCCAATCGTCGACTTTCGTCGATTCGTGTTTTAACGAAGATTGCCAATTGTCGATTTCCGTCGATTGCGTCAGTCGTGTTTTGATTCGCGCGTACGTGGGGTGTGGTGCTGCGGCTTTGGTAAATATTATTGTAATATTATCTTAATAGTTGTAAAATCGCAGTAAACTGTTTAAATTTCAGATTCATTTATTATTTTCTTTATTTTAGTTAATTGAAAAATTATAATGTCGAGCGCGTCCTCTGAAATGTCTGACAGCGGGAGCGACCAGGAAAGAATTTGCGTCGCTGTGTGGTCTGTAGTAATAAAGATAGTGCTGGGCTGCGTAGATCAATGACTATTTGTGCGTATTGTAAGAAGGGTGTCCACACGGCGTGTGCAGGAAAGCACAGTTGTTGATTTTTTTTTGTTTTTCATTTTTATCTTTCTTTTTTTCTGAATAAAACACTGTATTCATTTATACAAGCGTTTTATTTCAAATATTTCGATATTCTTTAATAAAACACCGAAAAAATAATCAAAATCCATGAAAATTCAAAGAATTTATGGGGTTTTAAAAAATATATATATTTTCAAAAAAAAAATGTTTTTTTGGTGGCATTTTGGCACTCAAACGGTTAAGGAGATATACCAATTACTATAAAATATTATGTATACAAAAATTGAAACATGTATGTAATCTTACAGTTCTCCTCTGGCTGTGTTCCTTTGCTGACAGTCTTGTTAATAATAATCATCATTTCAGAGCATCCAGCCAACAGTCTGACGCAGTCATTGGTGGATTGCTGATCTCTTTTGGTGAGCAATGTTAGGGTTTGATAAAACATTCGAGTGAACTTGATACGTGCAAAGAGACCGATTAGCGCTTCCCCCTAAAAATAGTACAAAAAAGGAGTATAATCTACATTTATTTTTCTGAGGGCATATAAAAGACATTAAGTAAAAACTTTGTTCGCTTTCTTATTCACACAGCTATTCAATATCAAGTTTATACTACATTCAATTCTCAAGCGCCTTGTTACTAAGGTCAAATATACAACCATAAATATAAGAAAACCGTTCAATATTGAATTTTAAGACCATTAATCATCACCTCATCAAGTCGCT
Source organism: Agrypnia vestita (assembly GCA_016648135.1). Taxonomy (NCBI): domain Eukaryota; kingdom Metazoa; phylum Arthropoda; class Insecta; order Trichoptera; family Phryganeidae; genus Agrypnia; species Agrypnia vestita. The sequence goes on from JADDOH010004917.1 coordinate 20,545, forward strand.
ACAGCACCTCTGGAATATGTATAAAATTTAAAACACTCATTAATAGCATTAAAGACCTCTAGAATACTAAAATATATATGATGATTATGCAAAGAGCAATGAAACCTAAAAATTATAAAAAAAAAATAATGACAGATAAAACTTATTGGAAGCATTTCAAAGATAAAAATTAAAGATGCATAAGTTAGTAATTACCTCTTGTGGATTATTCCTCGATCTTCTGTGTAGATCGTCTTCCTGTTCCCTCAGTGCGGCAATACATTTTTGTTCCGTTACCTCAGCACCCACATCATAACCGCTTCCACCTTGGGGGTTGGATCCAAGGCGATAACCGTAACCCATTGGCTGAAAATCCTCTTCTTCAAATACTTGTGCACTATGAAAATTAATAAAACTATTTAAATCAGAACACCTATTTCTAAATCATTCAGACAATTAGTAAAATAATACGCTTGACGGAGGCATATCAGCTATTTGTAGAATTTGGCATTTGATCATAGCAGATTCTCTTTGGCCATAAAAAATATTTGAGATTCATGAATCATGGAGTTTGATGCTTGCAACAACTGAATAACTGCTGTAAGCCTTAGTTGTGATTGTAAATAAGTTTGTTATGGAAAGGAATAACACGAGACATTACATATTTTGACTGCTTTCAGAAATTTTCAAATTATATGACACAAAAATATGCTGATTTATGTTCCAAGGGGCTCAGAATTATTTTGAATACAAATATTTGGTGAAAAAGCACATAAACTATACATTTACTAAAATCACAAAAGAACTTGCAATCATTTTTTTTCTAGTCTATTTAAAGTATATTGATACATAAATTTTATCGTTGTACCTCTCCAAAAGAGACTAACTCTTGTGTCTGGAGAGGGACTTACACTTTTATATATATTTTTTTATAGTACATAAATGTATATAAGAAGAGAAAAGTAACTACATAATATGCGATAATTATAATGCATTTATGTGGAACAATAAAAAAATAAAAAATAATAACAATAAGCAAACAATTAAAAAATGAATATAGTAAAGAGAGTAAAGTATTTTACCTATCCCCAGAAAAGTAGTTTATTATAAAATTATGGTGCCATTGAAATGAAATATGTAAAATGGTCTCGATAACTTAATAAATCTATCTAATAACAATAAAGACAAAACAAAATGTTTTAGAACATAAACTTACACATTTATGTAATTTCTAATTAAGTCTAATATTTTATAAACAGCTATACAAAACGCCTTGAGGGTTTTATCGCCAATAGCCTGCGGTTGATGTAAATATAGATTCGTGAAAACTGTCTGCGCTAAGGAATGCCCTTCCAGCCAGGATACTATGCAGGAGAAGGTAGCATCTACTACACCTATTACTTCTGAAGGAGTCAGGTTATCCAGTTTCAATTTCCCGACCTGAAACAAATTCAGTATAATAATATAAAAACAAATACATACTTTAAAGCGTAAAACATACTACATAATACAAACGGAGAATTCATATTATTTTTAATATAAAAACCAATTACAGTAAAACCCCGTTAATTTGAAATTCATCCTAATTAAAAAAATTGAAAATAGGCAAGTCCCAAAATGTTAATTTCATAGTAGATTAACCCCGATAATTAAAAAACCACGGTAATTCGTATTTCGAAATAATTTTTAGACCCATGCACCATAACTTTATACATTTAGTCACATAATACAAGTTTTTTGAAGAAATTATAAAAAACTGATACTGCGCAGGACTTTTAGAATGTTTAAAGAACTCTAGAAACACATTAATAAATAATATCACATTTTAGTCCACTTCACCAATCCTAGAGCTTTTTGCGGAAAAAATACCCCTCCCACCGCGCGCCCCCCTGACCTACCCAATTAGATTGATCAATTTTGTATCTAAGTTAGTTATTATCTATACCTAAGTGTTCAAGTTTTTTGTTTGTAACATTGTGGAAATTCATTTTTAATATTTTAAAAAATGAGGGTAAACACAACACTGTTTTATTCCACTATATTTATTTTGAATTGTTAGAACGTTTTCGGTATTTCTCCCATTGTCAATAACAACACGTTTACAACTAAATTAAAAATAATTCGAGACAGAATTTATAGGGATTGGGTGGGTGTAATGGTGGTGAGGGTCGGGGGCGGGGTTAGAATGGATAGGAGTGGAGAGGTTATGGGTTATCTATACCTACTGAGAGGGACTGCTCCTCTCGAAACTTTAGTATAATTTAATAACTCATATTGTGTGTGTGTATAACAAAGTAAAATAAAAAATATTTTAAATTGGATACTTTAGTTATAGAAATGTAGCGATCTTTGTACTAGCATAATAAATATAGCATTTTTGAAATAATTTCTTGAAATATGCAAAAATACACACTTTTTTCAAAAAATGAATTGAGTTTTACTTTACCTTTTGGTGAATTTCACAAAAGCATCTTTTCTTTTACCTTTAATTTCAAAGTAACGGGGTTCTGCATAATTCGAAATGTTTTTTGGGTCCCTTGAATTTCGAATTAACAAGGTTCTACTGTGTATTAACTATTGTACATCTAATAACTGTGACGTGTTGGTCTGAGCCGGAAAAAAGGCGGAATCGAAAGTTAAAATCGGGTGAAGATCGAAGAAGGTTCTCACAAATATTATATTCAAGAACACATTCTTATTGGGATGTTGCAATTTTTTCAAAACAAAGTTATATTAGTATCAAATGTGTCCAAAAAATAAAAAATGAATTAAACAGTTAATTCTGTTGTCCTCTGGTGGCAGTAACACAACGTAATTTGTGGCTACCGTACCAGAAAAAGTGGATTACTCTAAAAATGGATAATAAATGAGACTTACAGAAAAGATCAATATATTCACGGAACTGTACAAGGCCGCTATAGCGTAATTGGATAAGGCGCCTACCCCAGATAGGAGATCCGTGGTTCGAATCCCGGTAGCAGCCATATATTTTTTCGTGGATTTGATTTTTCTGTATGTCTTTCTAATTGATTAATTAATTTGGTTTTAAGGTTCTCACAAATTCAATTTCATTTTCGATAATGGCCATCCAAACATGACTAAACGGAGAAAAAAAAATTTTTTTTGCAACTGATAATAGCAAATATGTTAATGATGTACTTAAGGAATAGAAATTTTTCAATCTTTGAATTAAAATAATAGTATTGCCTTTTCAAAATAATTTCATGAAAAGTCTGCAAAACACACATGTTTTTCACAAGATTAATGGTTTTTTTTAACAGTTTTGGCCAATACTTTGATTTATTTAATACATATACAATTTTTATAAAAAAATTATTTGAATTTCTCTATACAAAACTGTTATTTCATAGGTAAGGACCTGATATATCCTCATAGCCAACAAAAAAAAACTTTTTACTTGCGATAAACTCACAATTAGAGTGGAGTCATGATACAATGTGCCCGCCCTGGTTCAACACAAATTCAGATGAAACATAATGAGAAATTGAAGCGCTTTATTCAAAATTGGATTGTGTATTTTTTAAAACAGCAGAAAACCTTTTGTGGTTGACATCCAAATACTAGCTGGACAAACCAGTCTACACAAGCTATCATAGGAAGCAGGAAATTACAAAATACTTTAAATCGAAAGCAATTTACTTGTCAGAAAGCAAACATGCAAAAAACAGATTAAAAGTAAAAAACAAATTTGTTTTAGACGGTTAGGTCGATATTGGTAGAGTGAACGCACTGAAGTTCGAGAATTCCAATTTAGAACAACCCAGCTTTTTCAAGAGATATATTTTGGAGCCCAACGACCACATTCTGATGAGACTCCACTGTACATACAATTGTATATATGTAATACTATTAACAGATTAATTTCTAAACAACTTGAATACTTATATATATTTATTATTTTCGCAATGTTTTAATTGATTAAAGAAAAATGTATTCACAAAAACAAGCTAATTTAATTGTTTTAAACCTGCACCGCTTGCTGAAAAGTCAAAGGTTTTGTAGTCCCCCTGTTGCAATGCATCCCAGCATCCATCTTAGGATCCATCATTTCTATAGCCGACATAGCTTCAAATAATCCAAACAGTTCGTCATGTAACAATTCTCCAAGTTCCAACTCTGCCAACAAAAGATATATTGTCATAGGTTCCATGAGAAAAATATATTGGTCATTCGAATTTTTTTTAAACTCACCTTTTATGCTAGACATAAAGTCGCCTGTTATTTCAACCCAGTTATAATGAATTTCTGGAGAAGCAGGAAGGGGATCCATTATCCTAAACACATTAAGATTTAAATAAATTACAATAATTATATTAAATACTTGTTATATAAATTTGCTTTATTTTTAAATAAATAACCTATCCGTGGAATTATAAACTATTAAATATTTGTGGACTAACCTCACAATATCGATTAAAATTTATTTTGAAATGTTATCAGAAATAAAATTTTCACGGTTTAGCAAATAATTAACAGAAACGATAAGTATTTTTAATATGCAATCAGATGATCATCAATAGATTATCCTCTAGATATAGACAACAAAAAAAATTGTGACATTTCCTAGGATTACTTAATATTTCATTAATGTTTTTTTAATAAATAATTTTACAAAATGTTTGTCGGAAATCGTGAAATATATAAATAAGTTCACTTGCCCGTCGCAATCACAGTAATCAATATTGTCTTCTTGATCCATTTTGGGATTTTCAATTTTTCAAGAAACTAAACCGATCACGCAAAAAATGACAGTTGTCTCCACAGAATAAAGACATAAAGTTATCTCTTATCTATGGTTGTTCCATAGATAAGGGGCCCTGTACACATTGGCCGAGGTTGCCCAATGTGTACAGGGGTTTTGGCGGAGGTTGGTGGTGGTTGGCGGAGGTTGGCGAAGTTGTTGGTTTTTCGAGCACACATCAAAAGCACAATGGCGTATAGTCCGTCCAACTTATCTGGAGAATAAAGGAGGGCGTCCCAATCGTTGTGGTACTGCCCATAGTGTAAAAATTATCTAATTTGTAGGGAATTTTACGCAAATTCGTTTTTTTCTTAAACAAGTTATTAAGCAGTATACGACACGATAAAAAACAAAAAATGTAAACTAACGTACAAATAAATTTATCAAAATATACATTCGTAAAATACACAACGTCACAAAATGGCGTTTTTTCAAAATCAAAGAAAAATACCATTTTCAGGAAAAAAAAAACAAACAATAATAATTCTTTTAGGCTGGCGCCACATTACGCAGATCTTCCGCCGCGTTTTTTCCGTTGCGCCAAATCGGCAAAGCAAATAGATCGACCGATCATCCGCGTAGTGTGTTTAATAAGCGCATATTGTATGGAAAGAAATGTAGCGATGTTCCACGACAGAAGAGACGCGGCGGAAGATCCGCGCAGTGTGGCGCCGGTTTTATTCGGTGTCTCATACCTAATGATCATGACCACCATGTTTAACTCAGTAACACCTAAGGATATCAATCGGTTTAGGGCCGTTGTATCAACTTGGTTTATAGTAATCTTTCGTTCAAAGCATAGATATTTTGCATTTTCCACCGATCAAACAACTCGCTCTCGTAAAAATCTATGCTTTAAATGAACTATTGCTATAAAGTAAGTTGATGCAACCAGTCTTTAATGTGCATAAATAAAAAAGTTTATTTTTGAAAAAAGATGTTTATACAAATGAACTCGTTAATGAATTTTGTAATAAAAAGTATAAATAATAAAAATTCTATGTAAAAAATTATCGAATAAAATATGTTCTAAAACTTTTCTCATCTTACGGCTTCTAATTCAATTTTTCCACTTATCCTTGTTCTTTTTTTCGTAGATATTTTAATGCCCATTTCCACGGTCACTTTACCTTCTTTAACTATTTTGTAAATTGCCGATTCAGAAATACCTGAAGAAATTGTATAATAGTAAATAAAAAACTAAGTATGGGAAAATCATTATAATTGCATGGCAGCATTAACCTGAAGTGGCGGCAATAAGTCTATGAACAAAATCAAACGGTATAATTGGGGCTTTTAGACGTTGTTCCTCTTCAAAAAACGTGTGCATATTCAAGATTATTTCCCGAACACCGCTTTTAATGGTTTTTGGCATGGTGACAATCTAAAATGTTCTTAAAAAACTATCGAAACAGTCGTGAACCTCTCTGTAAATAAAGTCTGTCAAAGGTCTGTGGGTCTGTCAGCTGTAGATAATCCAATATGGCGTCGTTAGTTCCAAATTTGGCCATTCTTCAGATAAGTTAGACGGACTATAACTCGGCCGGCATCGGCCATTTTAAGTTCGTCACCGTCCACTGACCGGGGTGTATTGCTTGACCACTATAACTTGGCGTGCGGCGACTTACGGCTTGGTTTCTTTAGTGCTGCCCGACCAAATTTCTGTTAAAGGCTACGACACCAGCCACTGGACATTTTGTACATTATGTATTGTGTAATAAATTTACACCCTGGCAACTTATGTTACGCGACAGGGACGCTCTCCCTCGCACGCCAATTTATAATGGTCGCATTCTACATCTCTCCTGTTTCGTTTATAGTGTTTCTGAGATCGCCGAAATGTCGCTATCGTGAAATAATGAAGAGACATTCAGGTTAATTAAATAATTATAATTATTCAAACAATGAATGAGTTTTATTTTTCAGATAATTTATTTCGTTAAACTTGACTTAGTCAAAAAATAATACAATAAAGTATCAATTCAATGAAAACAATATACACAGAATGAAAAAAAATTTTTAGAAATAATAATTATATTCAACTAGCTGTAACCCGTCAAAAAGACAGTTCTTTTACATGTCGCATCCTAAGAAAAAGTATTTATTTATTTATATAAAAAAGAATAGAAAGAAAAGAATTACTATGTATAACGAAAAAAATTAATTAAAAATGGTAAAGAAAAAATATTTATGTAAAAAAGAAAATGAAAAAAAATTAAGATGGCGATTATTTTAGTTAGATTTACATTTCTTTGGCTTATTAATATAATGTATTTATATTAATTAATAACTTACAAAACAATTCATTTGTAATAATAATGAATTGTCTATGCATCGCGTACATTAATTTTCTCTAATCTATGGTAAATGGAAATAGGGTAATTTAACTTTTTTTTAATAGAAAAATCTTAACTTTGGTTTAAAAAATACGTTTATGAAAAAGATTTTTTTTAATATGTAGGTACATATGTATATTAACATTAAAAACCGATTTTGAAAATCACAATTTTAAACTCGTGACAACAAGTGACGTTAGGCATCAATTTTTATGTCAATCTGACATTTAACACGTAACAGCACTTTCGCGTATTTAGGGCCGGTTGTTTCAAATTCGATCAAAGTAAGCGTAGAGTTTAAACTGAAATTTTACGTTCTCCACCAATCAGACGATCCGTTTTCGTAAAAATCTATGCTTTTATCGACCGCTTACTTTGATCGAACTTGAAACAACCGGGCCTTAGACGTTCATTCGTTTTTTTAAAAAACAAGCCGGCTTTTTTGTAGTACGTCCATAACGTCAAGGAAAATGTTTTGTTGATGAAAATAGTACCCAAATGTAGAAATTCATTCCTGAAAACTGAAGAAAGAATCCAACATTAAAGCACCAATTCTCAGTAAGTTATCGGATTTTCCTTGTGAAAAATCCGTCCTCCATTATTTGAAATGTGTTCTTAGATAGTTATTTTATTAAAATAGGTCACAAACAAAATCTATATAAAAATCATGCAAACACCAGTAAAAACAAAGCTAAGATGAACGGTTACCATATAAACGAAACAAATTAGTGACAAACACCATAGATCACGTATGTTTATATATAATTCTTGCCAAACAATGTTACGACCAATCACATCGCGTTTTAATGGAATCGTATTTTTTATGATTTTTATTATAAACATTATGAATGAAAACATTATCCCACGCCATCCATACTGAGTTACAAAATATAATTTATTTTTCTGAATCTATTTCATATATTTTCATAGATATCTGTAAAATGTGAAATTACCCTATTCAAACATCACACATATATTTTCTATGGCTTCAAGTGTCAAAAATGTATTGTTTTTAACTTAAAATAGCTGCTTTTAAACTTGCTGGCGCCTAAACTTGACTTCATTTATGTATTCAAGGTCCTTTATTACGCCAGGGACAAAAAATTACATAATCCGTGTTTCTTGAATATTGTAAACTTTTCCATATTGTGGACAAAAAGTCGTTAAAAATAAAAAATATTATTTTTTTTTAATTCTAAATTAATTTATTTTGCAGATAATAAAGCTGTCATTGATCCATTAAAAAATAGCTATAATTATATTCATTCGAAGATATTGCTGTTATCATAAATGCGACAATTTTTAAACACCAAAACAAATGGGTTTTTTTTAATTAATTTAAAAAATACAGGTACAATAGACATTTTTACGCTTTTTGGTCCTTTCAATCTATAAATAGCATTATATACATAAATGCTCGAAGTCCAGCACAATATATATTTTGTACCAACATGACCCAATTTAAAACATTATTTTACGTTACTTTTTAAGTCAGTGCTCTTTGCTTGTTTCTTTTTTCACTGAAAAATGAGACTTGTAATATTTATTTTTAACACAGTGCTATAGGCAAGAGTTATTAAACTGATCTATGTCTTTTATAACCTACGCAATAAATTGAAGAAAAATACTATAAAATGGTGTATTACGCGTTAGTGCAGTCCCTCTTACAGTATGGTATTATTGGGTGGGGAGGAGCTTATAAGTCCACCGTACAGCCATTAGTCATAATGCAAAAAATAATTATTAAAACGATTCTCAAAAAACCTTATGACTATCCTACTGTAAGTATATTTCAAGAATTTAATGTACCGTCACTCACAAAAATATACAAAACAAACTCTCTATGCCAAATTTACAAAGAATATTTTATGAATAAATCTCACCCCTTAGACTGTATAAGTAGTAGACATAGAACAAAGGGACAAATAAAGATACCATCTTTAAGAACCACCATGGTACAACATCATTATACATACTTGGGAATTAAATGGTAATACATTGTTGTCGCAAAACAAATTTCAAGAAAGGATCACTCCAAAATACGAACAGTTTAAGAAAGAAGATAAATCCTTAATTTTCGACAACGATGAATTGTAACATTGCCCACATGTCTCTTTTATACTTAAATTCTTTAGTTTTTCTTTTATACTTTATACTTTAATACTTTAATTATTTTTATACTTTTATTCTTTAAATCTTCTTTTATACTTTAATTTAGCTTGTAAATACTCCTCCCATAAGCTCGAGCTTTGGCTCATATTATGGGGAGTATAATGTCTGTAAAAATGTTATAATATAGAATCAATTTATTATAAAAAAACATGCATCTACTGTATAAATAAATAAATATAATAATAATAATATAACGTGTTGCTTGGTGGCCATCTGATATTATTTAGATATCTCCTTGAGGAGCGTCTTGGTGTAGTGGTCATGACGTTCATCTAGTGATCTGGCGGTCGGTAGTTCGAGCCCCATTCCAGGACAGGACATCTGATTAGTCCTATTTTCGTAGCATAAGCATTTAGCTTTGTTTGAAAATAGTATAAATATTGATGCGACACGTATTCCGTGTTCGTATCTATCTTTTTAAAAACTAATGTCATATTTTTTTCATTGTTAACTTTTAACTATCCTCTTAACTAGGAAAGAGTATTTTTTCTAATGATTATAAAAGTAATTAAAATCCAAAGTGAACGTTTCTCAAACATATTTATTATTATTTAATTAATAAGTTATAATAAGTTAATATATTTTAAATAAAAAATTACCATATTTATCTATTATAATGTAGAAAATGCGATTTTAACAATTAATTTCGTGTTCGATTATTAATTCTTTGTGATTCAAATGACGCCTTTTTCATGATTTCATCAATATTCTCTTCATCATTTGAAATATCGTATGCTATTGTATTTTCGTCTAGCGTGGAAGTAATAGTTGTCATATCAATCACATCATATTTGATCTCTGTGAATTCATCATTTTTGATTTCGGTGACTTCATCATTTTTGATTTCGGTGACTTCATCATTTTTGATCTCGGTGACTTCATCGTATATAATTTCGGTGACTTCGTCGTAGATAATCCCGCCAGCAAGTGCGGTAGGCTGCATTTCTTCAGTAACTTCCGGCGAAGCCATCATAGCCATCGTACCAAGATCAGTGGCATTATCAGGTCTAACAAGAGCGATGCCGTCTAACCCAAGTTTGATGCAATCGAAGTGTAACACCTGTAAATTATAAAAATTAAGTTATCTCAAAATGATTAATAATAATTAACAAAATCGCGTAATTTCGAGTCTATTATTCGGTCTTTTATTTTAGTCATGATTGTGTGTGAAGATGATGAGGACTTGGTATCTGATTATTCGTAATTTAGCGAACAATCACTGATAAAGTAGAAGCTTCGTTACAATCAACACCAGTTATAATTAATCTCCACCACTACCACCAGCAACGAGACACAGGCAGTGATTCGTCTTTTGAATGATTATGATTTTTGGAGTTATCACAAAACCTTGGCCTATATAAAAAAAGGACACCAAGCAGGTTCAATTTCATAGGCATAGCCTTCATTAAATCTGAAGGATGTGCCTGTGATGACACTGTATTTAGCAAAACCACTTTATACTAATCCATTCCAATAGTGGAACAATATGAAGAATGAATTTTCGCAATTATATAAGCTGGCAAGAGAGTACCTCGCCATTCCAATACCACAATCTCTGTCCGCAACATGCATGAAATAATAAAGGCTTAAGAAAAAAAAATTATAGATAATTCGAAAAAGTATCGATAACTACCTACTGTGAGTTATCCACAATGCAGGCTTAAAAAAAACCTTAATATAAAATTCGAAAACGCAACCATTCGGTCCTTACTGTGGGTGTTATCGATAATACAGGCTTACAAAAAGATCTTCATTGAGAATTCTAAAATGTATAGTCTTACAAAAAAAATCACAGTAAATCCGAAAAGTATCGATACTTATATGAATAAGATACTTTTCTACCGACACTACTCACTAGTAAAATATCGATACTTTACTCATGAGTAAAGGTCTTTTCATATAAACTTGCAATTGAGTTAGTGTGAGTACAGTGCGTAATACGCGCACTGTTTCGTTGTGTTAAGTTTACGGATACGAGAGAGGCGTATGGGTTAGTGTGGGTACAGTGCGTAACACGCGCATTGTATCCACACTAACTCAATTGCAAGCTTATATGAAAAGACCTATAATATCGATGGAAAAGTATCGTACTCACAAAAGTATCGATACTTTTTCGGATTAACTATGATTTTTTTTGTAAGCCTGTATAATCGATATCCCACAGTACCGATACATATTCGAATTTTCTATGAAGATTTTTTTATAAGCCGTATTATGGATACTAGGGATGGGCGTTGAATGGACGGACTAGTTGAAATCAACCGTTGACGTTGCATCGGCGCGTCGACCATTTACGTTTATCGCATGGACTAGTTGAATTCGTAGACGGTGGACAGCGGGCGCCGTGGTCGGTGGACGATTCGAAATTAACGCAATGCAAAGCAACGAGCGAGAGCAAGACAAAACGTCTCCGTTTATTTCTCTCTCATCTCTCGCTGTCGACTTGTAGATGCCATAGACGTCATAGACGGTTCGGCGGGTAATTTCATTTCAACTCTAAAGTACACTACCATAGAGTGCAGATCTGTGTACACGAACTATGACTAGAGATTTGAAATTTGAATACATGCGTAGGGCGAGATAGGCTTAATAAGCTATTATCTATTATTTTTTTACTTGATTTTTTGTGATGTCACGTGCGACGATTCGGTGAATTCCCAATTTTACGCTGTATAAAATAAAACAATTCTGTTTAATTATTTTATTTTTTATTGAACTATTATTAATTAACAGGCCGGCTAGATATTTTTCTAAAATCAATATTTTATTCGATCGATCTCGACTTCTTATATTACCTGAAAAGGGATGCTAAAATTTAATTATTGTGTTATTTCCTTACTTTTCAACTTTAGCATATAAATGATAAACAAACTTGTAGGGAATAAAATTTTCTATACCTAACTATGGTCCTTATTCAGGAGTCCAACATTAATTATTATATATGTAATATAATCTTGAATTTAGGTTTAATTAATTTTTATTAAAAATTCCCTATTTTCAACTTTATAGATAAAAAAATAAATCTATTATAATTTTGTTTACACCACTTTTTATTGGTTTTTTACATGTTTCGGGAACAATGTTCCTTTTCTCAGATTGAGCCTTAAACTAAAGTTGACAAATAATACAGATATATTTATTTATTAATAATGTCACCACAAAGTGAAAGCCTGACTTTGAAAGATGTATTCTTCAATAAATTTCTATATAACATCTCAAATGTAAAGTATTTTTAAATTATGTATTTATTTATAAATTTATAGATAATAAATAAATGTAAAGTATTTTTTACCGCACCTCATAACTGGTGCCTTTATTACGCAAAATCATTGTTTCCTTCCATTTTATTTACTCACATTTTAATGCTTATACCCAATACTTTCACTGCTTATATATGTAGTTTATATTTATATTTTACTGCTAACACCTGATATTGCTTTGTATACCTACTTCTTTCTTTGTTATATATAGAAAGAAGTACATAAAACAATATGTAAAAGCCTATAATGTGTGTAAACAAATAAATAATAAAATATTTCTTTTTACATATAAGCATAAGTAGCGGTTTTACTTTCCCCGAAACTACATTCCTTCGAACTTCTTTAAATTTTAAAAATTAACGTCATAAAAATAGCCAACGGTTGAGCCGTCGAGAAGCGTCGTGTTGAACCGTAGACAGTTGACCATCGTTCCGATGTTTAAATAGAACATCCGCGACGTCCGCGTAACGAAGTTGACGCGTCAACTAGTTGACGAATTCAACTAGTTGACGAATTCAACTAGTTGATCGTCTCGTCGATGGATGGACGTGGACGGTCTCGTTTCGTCGACGGTAAATACGTCGACGACCCATCCCTACTATTTTCAGAATAGCGCAGAATGATTAATTTGTTTAAGCAACTAATAATTTTTGGAGTTAATAATCGATTTTGACAAGATAAATCGTACATAGGTGTTCTCTTACATTTTTTCTTCCATGAAATTGTGTATTTGTTTCAAAATGTAAAAAGACAATTTCAACTAATTTATGATAATTAGGTAGGTACATAACTCAATTTTTATTTTCATTAAATATACATATAATAATTCGTTCGTAATTCAACGTAATGCAAAGCGACGAGCGAGAGTAAGACAAAACGTCTCCATTTATTTCTCTCTCGTCTCTCGCTGTCGACTTGTAACTTCATTTCAACTCTAAAGTACACAACTAGGGATGGGCTTAGAATGGACGGACTAGTTGATATCAACCGTTGACGTTGCGTCGACGCGTCGACGGTTTACGTTTATCGCATGGAATAGTTGAATTCGTAGACGGTGGACGGCGGACGCGGTGGACGGTGGACGATTCGAGATTCAACGTAGTGCAAAGCAACGAGCGAGAGCAAAACAAAACGTCTCCGTTTATTTTTCTCTCATCTCTCGCTGTCGACTTGTAGACGCCATATACGGCTCGACGGGTAATTTCATTTCAACTCTAAAGTACACGACCATAGAGTGCAGATCTGTGTACACGAACTATGGCAGAGACTTGAAATTTGAATGCATGCGTAGGGTGAGATAGGCTTAATAAGCTATTATCTATTATTTTTTACTTGATTTGAGCGATGTGCACGTGCGACGTTTCGATGTATTCCCAATTTTGCGCTGTATAAAATAAAACAATTCTGTTTAATTATTTTATTTTTTATTGAACTAATATTTTACTGCTTACACCTGATATTGTTGTGTATACCTACTTCTTTCTTTATTATATATAGAAATAAGTATATAAAACAATATGTAAAAGCCTATAATGTGCGTAAACAAATAAATAATAAAATATTTCTTATTACATATAAGCACAAGTAGCGGTTTTACTTTCCCCGAATAATTTCGGGGAAGGTAAAACCCTATCCCTTCGAACTTCTTTAAATTTTAAAAATTAACGTAATAAAAATAGCCAACGGTTGAGCCGTCGAGCAGCGTCGCGTCGAACCGTAGATAGGGACACGAAAAAAGTATCGATACTTTGTGGTATCGAGTACTTTTCTTTCGATACCGATACTTTTGTACTCGATACTTTTACTCAATGAGTACTTTTTGGCAAGTATCGATACCTTTAAAAATAAAAAATTTGGCAATGTTTTATTCCAGTGACCTTTTTTTACATATCGAAAAGTATCGATATATTTTTCCGGCGACCTTTTTGTTTTTTTTGGTCACCGATATATTTTCCTATGATATTTCGATATTTTCCCGATGTACTCGATACTTTGGAGTATCGATACTACAGTTGCCGGCAAACTTCATGAAATTCTTTGGCTAAGTGGGGGAATGCGCAGAAGACGAAATTTGGGTCTCGTTGGTAGAAAGGTAGATGCGCAAACGTCCCCCCACTACGCCGCAGAATTTCAAGATGTTTGCCGGCTACTGTACTCACGAGTAAAGTATCGATACTTTCTATTCGACCATCGTCCCGATGTTTAAGATAGAGCGTCCGCGTAAACGGAGTTGACGCGTCAACTAGTTGATCGTCTCGTCGATGGACGGATGTGGACGGTCTCGTTTTGCCGGCGTCTCACCGCCCACCGCTAAATAGGGATGGGCGTTGAATGGACGGACTAGTTGAAATCAACCGTTGACGTTGCATCGACGCGTCGACCGTTTACGTTTATCGCATGGACTAGTTGAATTCGTAGACGGTGGACAGCGGACGCCGTGGTCGGTGGACGATTCGAGATTAACGCAATGCAAAGCAACGAGCGAGAGCAAGACAAAACGTCTCCGTTTATTTCTCTCTCATCTCTCGCTATCGACTTGTAGATGCCATAGACGTCATAGACGGCTCGACGGGTAATTTCATTTCAACTCTAAAGTACACTACCATAGAGTGCAGATCTGTGTACACGAACTATGACTAGAGATTTGAAATTTGAATACATGCGTAGGGCGAGATAGGCTTAATAAGCTATTATCTATTATTTTTTTACTTGATTTTTTGTGATGTCACGTGCGACGATTCGGTGAATTCCCAATTTTACGCTGTATAAAATAAAACAATTCTGTTTAATTATTTTATTTTTTATTGAACTATTATTAATTAACAGGCCGGCTAGATATTTTTCTAAAATCAATATTTTATTCGATCGATCTCGACTTCTTATATCTACCTGAAAAGGGATGCAAAAATTTAATTATTGTGTTATTTCCTTACTTTTCAACTTTAGCATATAAATGATAAACAAACTTGTAGGGAATAAAATTTTCTATACCTAACTATAGTCCTTATTCAGGAGTCCAACATTAATTATTATATATGTAATATAATCTTGAATTTAGGTTTAATTAATTTTTATTAAAAATTCCCTATTTTCAATATAGATAAAAAATTAAATCTATTATAATTTTGTTTACACCACTTTTTAACTTCTTTTAGTTTTAAAAATTAACGTCATAAAAATAGCCAACGGTTGAGCCGTCGAGAAGCGTCGCGTTGAACCGTAGACAGTTGACCATCGTCCCGATGTTTAGATAGAACGTCCGCGACGTCCGCGTAACGAAGTTGACGCGTCAACTAGTTGACGAATTCAACTAGTTGATCGTCTCGTCGATGGATGGACGTGGACGGTCTCGTTTCGTCGACGACCCATCCCTACCGCTAAATGGACCTAAATATGTCAATATAAGATGGGCCGATCCCGGCGGCACTGCAATGCCGGGCCAACCCGCGACAGGAGTGGAGCAAGCCCCGAACATCCCGTCACATTCCAAAAATCAGTTTAATATACTGGTCCCGCATTGCGGGAACTATCAGATATTAAGCTGATAAGAACAGATACTACACTTTGATCTTAGCCAACAGGCCGAGAAGCGATACTGCAGAACGGTTCACCGAAAACTATATACAAAATCAGACGCCTTTCGAATAGCTGTTGCGAACGAAAGTAGCGCCATCTCGTGACATTTTTATTCATTTCATAGTATGTATTACTGTATATCTACATATTACAGAATAAATCTTTTCTTAGCATACTCACGTATTAAAATATTTAATATGAAGTTATCAATAAATAATTTACGAAGAGACCTATTAAATATTAAAGAAGTACCTAAAAATGTGTTAGTTAAAATATTAACTATTGCTTTGCTTCGTGGGTCAAAGCTGGTATTAATAATTAATTAAATAATATTTAATATAAACATTTTTAGTATTCTTACCAACACAGGCGCAGAGAAAATCCTTGTTTCAAAATCTATGCAAACGTGAATATTGTTCCCAGGGGTATAAATATCGTACAATTTTATACACACATCAACTCCTGTAGGTATACCACCGATCACCACTGGAATGCAAAAAGGTGGAGGATTTTTCGCTGAAAGAAAAGACAAATAGCGATAAAATAACAACAAAGTATTATTTGTTTTGTATACTAAATCAATAAAAAAAATCCAAATTAATCATTGTTCTTTTCTTTTTCAATACGTTTATGTAAATGCCCAATCAAATAGTTACTGACAGAATGAATTAAATCAGTAGGTAGTCACTTTATCAAAGTTATTTTTTTAGTAAAGGTACGTCATACATTGATTTCAAACATTATAATAAGGGTGCCCAAAAACAGTTCTGTATGATAGACAAAAAAAAATTAAAAATCTGAAAGGATTCTGCGAGTTTGACTATTTCAAAGATTTAAAATCTCTTTAAGGCATTCCATTTTCCAAATGTCAAATATCGTCATGGTGTCATCGGATCGTGATCTTTCAAGGCGAGAACGAGACGTCAACAAACCTAAAATCAGATAAACATTGCACTAGCGCGTATATTTACGTATTCGTTGCAAGATAGGGAAGCTGCGAGGAAAAGAGAAAACACCCGACAGCAGCATCTGCTCGTGAACTTTTTTGTCCTAATTTTGAATGTTTTAAGTCTAGAATTTAAAAAAAAGAGTATTTATATTTCTCCAATAATATGTATTTTAAAATAAAAAGGAAACAGCAATTTTTCTTACATAATTGGTTTTAATTTAAAAATTATGTCGCATAAGCACATTTAGGTATTATTTTGACTTCCGGCTGAAATGTCAAAATACTTATGACGTTAACTGAATTCTAATTATTTTTGACCTAGAATAAAAAAAAAACTACTATAATAATATGTATTGAATTAAAAAAAAATTAACAACTAGTCATCTTTAATTTAAAAATTGTGTCGTACCACGATCTTTAATTTGACTTACAAATCACATGCAATACGTGAAGTCCGCGTTATGGAGATATGCGACATCATTTTTTTTTTCAATATTTATGACTTTTTTGTAAAACGTTGAACTATCTTTACAGTAGCGAAGGGAAAAACTACATTTCAAAATGAAGACTACAACACACACACGTTCACCAGTTTGAAGATACAAAGTGTACACTACAATTGTAGTAAAAACTACTTGAAGTGAAGTAATTATAGTACTACGAAATGAAGTGAAGTAAATGAAGTGATGTAATGGAGTAATTGTAGTATTAATGAAGTGAAGTAATTGTAGTATTAATGAAGTGAAGTAATGAAATGGAGTAATCGTAATATTAATGAAGTGAAGTAATGAAATGAAGTAATTGTAGTATTAATGAACTGAAGTGTAATGAAATGAAGTAATTGTAGTATTAATGAAGTGAAGTGTAATGAAATGAAGTATACTAGTGAGTTAATAATATTTTTTTCCCAAATAAAAATTTGACGAGCTAAAAAAAAAAGGTCAACGAGGAAAATATTTAAGATAAATGACGATATTTTCTCCAAAGTAACATTTGGCGACTTAAAAAAAAAAGGTCGCCAGCCAGATTTCTTCATTCGATTCCAAAAAATTTTCAAACCATGGGGGGGGGGGGTTGTAACAGTTTCCAGAGATTTCTTCGTTTAGCTACATCAACTTCCTTCCCAAAAATTTCTTCATGGGTTCCAACATTTTTCAAACACCCGGGGGGGGGGGGGGGGGGGTTGTTACAGTTTCCAAAGATTTCTTCATATATCTACATCAACTTCCCAACAATTTCTCGTAAAAAATGAATGAAGTGTATGTACTTTGTAGTGTTCGCTTTGAAATGAAGTGTACTATTTTAAATTTATACTTTCAATAACTTTGGTGTTTGTAGTTTGTAGTGTGCACTACACTTCAAAACGTGCGAAGTGTGCACTTCAATGTAATGTAGTACTACATTAGTAGTGAGTACAGAGCGGACCCATCACTACTTTACAGTAACTTATATCGATTACGAAATATTTATTCGTTTTAATACCAGTTAAATAAAATAATAATAATAATAATAAACTTCATTCCAGTAGGTGGGGAGGTTGGTGCAGTCCCACACACTCCATATTATAAGTATACATATTATATCAAAATTATGATACAAGCGATACATATAAAAATATAAGAAGATATGGATACATAAATAGAGATTATCACATGCAGGTACATAATAGGTAAGATATATAAAGAAATAAGGTATACAGCAAGATTGTTCAAATAAATAAGGCATACGGAGTAAGAAAGACATGGTGCGAAGCGAAAAAGTATGTATTAAAGTAATAATTAATAATTATTAACATAAAAAATAAGCATTGGTAAATAAATAGGATGTATGATAAAAAAAGAAGATAAGGTGCAAAGCGAAAAAAGTAAGTATAGGTAAAAGTAGGTATACATAAAAAAATATATATCTTATAATAATGGCTTTAGTGAGCTGTGGCATGTCGATTATGAGGGGCCAATATCTTTCTCCAATATGCAACAATGCTGGATGCTGGAGAAAGGCGGGCTTCCAGAATAAGGATATTCTTCGAGCTGTATATCCCTTCCCTCATCCCAGCTACCCTGGATCTTACGAGGACTGCAAAGTTGGGAACTCGCCCCTCCGTGAACATACTGGAAGCGCTGCAATATCTGGGAAGACCAAACATCATACGGAAGGTAGTCTTTCTATGCTGCTCTTTTTGTAATTTGCCCAGATTTCACTTGTATATTATAGCTTTGCGCAGAAGGCAAGGAAGAGCGTTCTTTTTACAGCGGTACTACAGAGACGAAACTTTCCATTTAGCATGTTCGCTTTACACTGAGAGCTCGCCTTTGCCTATCAATATCGTCGCCATCCATTAGGTTATCGGTGATTATTGGTCCTAGGTATTTTGTTCTTTCAGTCAGCTTCAGGATCACACCATTCAGGATAACTGTAGGAATACATATTGGACCCTAACCATAACTTATAAGCAACAGTGTTGTTTTGTTAGGGTTATTGAGCATTTTTTGTTATAGAGCATTTTCTTCAGCAAACTCTTCACAGATCTTTATAAAAATCATTCAAAAATTCCAATTGGATTTTTTTCCAATTGAAATTGGAAGATTTTTATCATTTTATTTGACTTGTATTAAAGGGAATGAAATTTCATTTACGATATAAGTTACTGAAATGATAGTCTAACGTTTTGCAAAAAGTCATAAATATTGAAAAAAAATGATATCGCATGTCTCCATAACTATTGATTATGGTAACTATATTGATAATGGTCATGGTTGCTTAAACATTTTCGACTCATAATTAAAGCAAGAATCTACCTGTAAAGTATTGTGGACTAGTTCTTACACGATACACCCTGTACATGCGATGTCCCCTTTGTCAATTACGGTTAACGGTTACAAATTTGAATTATTCTTGGGTAAAAAAAATATTTTTCTATCAATGGGAAAAACGTTTAAGCACGAATATAATATTTATATCTTCAAATCATAAAATATAAAGCATCATATTCTGAACATTTGTATTTATATATTTTTTATGACCGGGCCAGTCAAATAATAAATAACCAGAAATGATGTTGAATGAATCAAACGATCCGTTTGATTTATCTCTTAAATCTTTTAAAAAAAAATCTCGTAAAAACTCTTTGCTTTAAACGAACTTTTATTTTAAATTATTAAAAAAACCGGGCCTTAGTAAGATGTTTATTTGTTGACTGGAAACTGGTCTCGATTCATTAAAAACAAATAAGCAATCTAGATCCAAAAGTGGGCTATATGCAAATAGTGTGCGAAAAGGAACCTAACCGGCGCCAGTAAATAAATGCAAGTTATTTTATATTTTAGAGAAATCACATTTATATTTAAGTTACAATTTCCGAACAAAATTATTTGATATTTAAAACAATTAGATGCAAAATGTTATTTACGTTAGTAGGTATATAACCACTAAAAATTACTTTTTGTCTACTGGTTTCGAGACGTAACCCACTACACACCACGACCATAGTATTATCTACACACCAACACCATCACAAAATACTCTTCACATGCGTGGTACTTTAACTAAAGGCTAACTAACATCTAACATGCACTAAGTTTCTTATCAGACGTGCACCAAGTTTCTTGTCTTAGAGTAACATGCATGTGAAGAGTATTTTGTGAAGGTGTTGGTGTATAAATAATACTATGGTTGTGGGGTGTAGATATTTATATGCTAGTATAGTGGTTGTCCTGATGAAGAGACGAGTTACGTCTCGAACCGGTAAACAAAAAGTAATTTTGAGTGATTATATACAAACATAATTAACATTTTGTTATAATGTCTGACCACGAAGTTAATACTTTCAATATTAAAAATACTTATAATACGAATTAGATTAATCATTTAGAAGTATAATATACATATGTATAGAAGAAATCTATCAACTAATTAAACTGAATGGTTGACGTTGGCGTAATGAAAAGCAAGTCCCGGTTGTAACTGAATATTTTTTCAAAATGTTATATATATTATATACTTACTGAGATTTTTAGTCTACCGGTTTCGAGATGTACTCGTCAGTCAGTAGGGGTCAGTGTATTGTTGTTCCGACGAAGAGAAGGGTATGACTTGAAACCGGCAGACTAAAAATCTCAGTAAGTAATTATAAACTAAGATAACTAACATCTCTTTAAAATGACTCAACACAAAGTTAATGCTTTAAACATTAAAAATTAAATATTTTTCTACTGAAATTTTCTGTATAGACATTTTTCAAAATGCCTCATTAAATTTGTTTTAAATTTTTATTTTTAATACAATTATAAAAAATGATTATTTGAAATTCAATATTTTACCCGAATAAACATTGTGGAGAACAACACTATTATCGACAGACACGTCCAAGATCAGTCCAAATAAAAATGGGTCGTATGTTATGTTGGCACATGCTGAAACAATAAAATAAAATAATTATATTCATGCGTCTTATAATGTAATAAATTAATTATCACCTTTCCAAAAAATCATTTTTGAGTTAAGAATGTACGTCGTTAGTTCTACTATGTACCAAAAGATCATCTTTGTTGGACTTTTCATTATTACACAATTAATCACATTAAAAAAATTAAAAAAAAAAAAAAAATTAAAAAAAAAAATGCAAATATCACAATTAAAAGAGATACATTTGCATTTGATACGTTTTTCATTAAACTGAGTGTAAGAATTTTCTTCTTCTTCCTCAGCCTTCATCTTTCCACACCTTGCTGGATATAGGCCTTTTCCATACCCTTCCATCATTCCGTGTTATTTGCTAGTTGAAGCCATTTCCCCCCCCCCCCCCACCATCACGGCAGCGGCTATGTCTTTGGCCCACCTTTGAGGTCTTCCAACGCCTCATTTAAGGTCTCCACTTCAGAACTCTGGGAGTCCATTTTGTAGCGTCCTGCCTTTCAACTTACCCTGCCCATTGCCGTATCAGCTTACACGATCCATGTTATCCACTACTCTTCACTAGTTTTGCGCCTAATTTCATTATTTCTTATTCAATCTCTTAGGCTTAAACCAAGCAAGGATCTCTCCATGGATCGTTGCGAGCGGAGCCTGTATTCGCTAGGAGATGCATCCTCAGTTGGCAGATAGGGTAATGCCCGCCAGATATGGAGGGTGGGAGGGAAATAAAATACCTTTCGCAAACCAACAGGCAGTACTACAAACAGCATCTGTTCTCTGTGGTAAGGGCGGCTGATTTCAAAACTCACCAAATTTCAAAACTCACCAACCCGTCTGACAAGCGTAGTGTTTTAATGCCAAGCCCCTTCCAAATAAAATAAACCCAAATTCCAAAACAAGTAAGAATATTTCTTTTAAAATGTGACTGTTTTTTTATTATAAGAAAAATGAAAACAATAATGATATTTTATGACATTGATATGCAAAAGAATCACTTTTGTGGGGTATAAAAGCAAAGGCAGCAATATCCAAAAAATTAAAATGGAAACCTAATTTATGTCCTCTTTTATAAATATTACTAGATTTTTTGATATATCGAGGTTCTGAAATTTAATGCCATTTGATATTTGCTGTATAATTTTTTCCAATATTTATTTTATTCCCTATATTGATCTAATTTTAAATCGTATTTTACGATTATTGATACCGCGTTCCGGTAAACTTTGCATTTTAAAATAGAGTTGAACCTAGGGAAAATGTCCAGGATGGTTGGTACCTTTATGGTCGAAATTGAATTGTGTGATATTAATCCCAGCGCAGCATCCACACTGCAAGTCGAGGCAGGTGCAGGGTTCTCCTATGAAGGGTAGCCTCAGGGACTGTCCTGGCCTTATCCAAGGTCGAGGCATCATGTCCGTGATGATCTGGAAAGTATCGTTTTTAGTAATCATAAAAGGGAAAAACAAAAAAACAGTTGCGAGAGATTTTCTGCAAGGTGTTGGTCAGAGATATACGGGTGTCTCATAGCTGGGAGAAAAAACTTCTGGAGAGTTTTTCTTCATTCAATTTTGAATGAAAATATTCTTTACACTTTTTTTTTTCAATATTTCCGACTTATTTTCTGCAAAACGGACTATCGCCACGGTAACTTGTATGGAAAACTAAAAATTATGTTCGTGATACTCTAGATTTTTTATACGTTTTACAAAACATAAGTCAGAAATGAAAATACTAACATTGATGTCGCTTATCTCTGTAATTGTCGACTGTCACAGATTTTTTTTCTATTGTATATGTATATGTCAAAATTGAATGAAATAGACTCCCTTGAAGTTTTTGGTACTAGCTACGGGACACCCTGTATAAAATACCATGATACATTTTTGGTAAGCTTATCCGACGTAAAAATATACTTCTAACTCTTTACTGTGCCCTTAAAACTTTCGACTCGCAGGCTTATACGAGTATGTGTATTAGGATGGGCCTAAAATTATTTTTTGTCATTTCTTAAGGGGCACATCGATAAAAAGGTGCCAAATGGTCTCAAACTAACATATGTAAAATATCATTACATTCTGATAAGTCTAACTGCCTCCGGATTGATGACGATTTTTCTTTTTTTTTTCGAGATATGTTCTCATTAGGATTCCAAACCAATAAACGTAACTTTCTTCAAGCACAGACAATGTATATCATGATTGCGAGTATGAGGGGTTAGTGGGTTCAGTATGGAAGAGTCGAGGAACACCTAGGGCGTACGTGCGCCCTGTTCACGTATTTAGTCAGTGTCAGTATAGCTCTGGCCGCAATTACTCGAGGTTGTGTCGGGCAAGTTTTCCTTATTTCTAGTATGGTTCGTACACGTTAAAAGCAGATATGTCCGTTGTTTGGTGATTCAGGTGATATTAAAAGTAATATGTTACCAACCTATGAAGATGTTATAAAGTTCTGAGTGGAATCGGCAAAAGATAAAACGTGATAATAAAACTAATAATGAAACCACTTACTTAGGAAATAGAGAATATTGTCGTTGCAAAAATTGAAGAAATATAGTCAAGAGCTTCTATTCCTACTATCCAAAAAAACGACGGAAAGTGACGTTGAAAAGGTATCATCTGAAATTCAACAATCTTTGAAAAACCACCCTCAAATACCAAAGAAGACATTAAAAGAATTTCGCCGTACCAGTTAAATATTGTTTGATATTTCTCTTGTTAGTGTAAGAATATTTACGAATGCATTTGCATTTGCTCCAGCTTCTGGCACATCGAAATGTATAAACCAAGCAATCACCGATTTTTTTTTGAAATCAGAAATATCTATGAAGTCTTTGGTGGCTATTGCATATGATGGAACTAACGTGAATGTTGGTAAATATGGAGGTGTCGTACATCTGCATGAAAACAGATTACGTAAACCGTTGCAGTGGATTATCTGCTTACTTCATATGGATGAAGTACCATTTCGGCACTTACTTCTGCATATTGATGGTGGCACATCAGGATCCAAAACATTTTCAGGGAGAATCGGTAAAGATCTAGAAGTATGTGAAAGAAGGCCCATTGTTCGATTTCAACGTATTTCAACAGTTACCCGAGTTTTCTGTTCAAGGTATTAGCACTGACCAAACATATTTAAATATTTTTGGTAAGTGGTTATATCTTTTACCTTATATTTATTTTGAATAGTCTCAGCGATTTCAACAGGCATGTTTCCTAAGGATTTAGTTAACAAATCGCCAGGCAAAATGTCTCACGCCCGATAGCTAACTCATCCTAATCGAATTCTGCGTTTGTTTGTTTTAATGGAATGTCCTTCTAAAAACTTAGTAATTCTTGCTACGTATGTCGTCAAGGCTTACGCCCCAACATGGTTTGCTATAAAAATTCACCCTTCCTGTAAAGATGGAGCACGGCACTTGTTCAAACTCATCACTGCAACAGGATATTTGTCCACAGAACTGAAAGCCATAATAGAATCTGTAATTCAATGGAACAGTTACTTCGCACACCCTGAAAATTTATTAATCGCAATGCTGACTGACTTGTTTCAACTGCCTACTATAAAATTGGATGCATTGTCTTACACAGATCTCATTGACTGCCAGGAGAATATATCCAATCCATCAATATTGAAATCCATACCGGACAAATACATCCAACTGTTTTTCGTTGAAAAGCAGAAAGAGAACTCTCATTACTACGCCTGCCATACCGCAAGAAAGCCGTTGAAAGGGCAGTCAAGACTGTGACAAAAGCTTCAGCCACATTGTGCCAAAAATCTGAGAGAGAAGGCTTCATAAAAAAACAAATATTATCTCGGAAAGCCATGCCGAAATTCGATAATATGAAGGATTTTTCGGCTGTTTCAAACATTATAAAAAATAATAATATTAATGCCATTTTTGTAAAAATTTACTTGTAATAAATAAATTTAACTCGTACAAGTATATTTCGTTTTATTATTTAACTTTTTATGCATTTTAAACATTTTAAATCTTATTGTAAAGACTCGTTAAAAATGATTTTTTTTTCCAAAAATATGTGTTCTTTAAAGTCAATCCGGAGGCAGAAGATGATATCCCATTGTAATGAAACTTTATAAGTAAGTTAAAAACATCATTTAGCACTCTTTTCTTGATGTGCCTAATAGAAATCATAAAAAAAATTTTTCTTCATACAACGGTGGCCCACCCTAATGTGTATTGTGTATATAGACATGGATAAGGACTTTCTCAAGATTTATGGATGAAATATGTAGATTCTATAGCTATCTTGAAACAAATTCAAATAATATAAATAATTTCGTTTTCATAACCTTTGCGTAGATTGGGTATATATAATAGGCACTATTACCAGTGTAAAATAATATATTTATTAATCAATCGATTTTATTAGGGAATAATATCTGCATACATTGGCCCCACGCGATTTCTTTTTTGTTTCCAAAAATGAAAAAATGTCTTCGCGGTAAAAAGCGGTTCACGTCAAACGAGAAAGTCATCGCCTAAACTGAGGCCTATTTTAATAAGTTCGACAAATAAATTTTTAAATGACTTAAAATGTTTGAACATCGCTGAACCAAGTGTATCGACCTAAAAAGAGACTTTGCTGAGAAATAAAAAAAATGCGTTTCCTTTCCTAACATGGGTACTTATCATACAGTCCTTATACCATTAATGAAATATTTAAAACTGAGTAGCGATAAAACATTTAAAAAAAACAACGAATAACACTATTATATTATTTTCTCTACATTTTCAAACAAAATATTAGGTCCTTACATATGACATTGGCGTTTAGTATGGGAGGAACATAAAGCCGATTTTTTTTTATTATAATATATTTATTTAATCAAAGTATGTACCATTGCTATCTATGCACTTTTGCCATCTCATAGGTAGTTCATCGATCCCTTTACTAAAAAAACCATTCGGACGGGAATCAATAAAATCTTTGAAGGCGGTTTGGACTGCCCCATCGGAGTTGAATTTTTTCCTTTGCAAGAAGTTATCCAAATTTCGAAAAAAATGGTAATCTGTTGGGGCAAGGTCCGGAGAGTACGGTGGATGTCTTAGACATTCCAATTGAAGCTCCTCTAATTTGGTAGCCGTCTGTTGTGCAGTGTGTGGTCTAGCGTTATCATGAAGCAGCAGTGGCCTAGAGCGATTAACCAGCCCCGGTTGTTTAGCAGCTAGCTTTTCCATCATGGTTTGCAGTTGCTGACAAAAGTCATCTGCCGTAATCGTCTGGCCAGATTTAAGAAAGCTGTAGTGAACGACACCAGCACTAGTCCACCAAACGCTCACAAGTAACTTTTTTGGAGTCAATTTTCGCTTGGGGCATGGTTTGGCTGGTTCGGCAGGGTTCAGCCATTGCGATGAGCGCTTCCGATTATAGTACAGGATCCACTTTTCATCACAGGTAATGATTCGATTTAAAATCCCTTCATTATTGTGCCGGTTGAGTAATGCAACGAAGCAGTCAACGCGCGTTTGTTGATTTGCTTCACTCAATTCGTGAGGTACCCACCTTTCTAGCTTTTTCACCTTACCA
>JADDOH010004918.1:0-43316 GCA_016648135.1 Agrypnia vestita
ATTGATAGGAAGTTACGGGCGGACATTCGAAATTATTATTATTGGGGATGATTTAACATTGTACTTTAATGCCATCGTGGGACCATCTATCAGGGTCATTAATGACTTGCTGATAATCAGTGCATTAAAAATCAAAAGACCAATTTTTATTTAAAGTTGCAAGCAAAACAGTAGCAGCG
The DNA here is from genome assembly GCA_016648135.1 of Agrypnia vestita. Lineage (NCBI taxonomy): Eukaryota > Metazoa > Arthropoda > Insecta > Trichoptera > Phryganeidae > Agrypnia > Agrypnia vestita. The sequence continues at coordinate 180 of JADDOH010004918.1, forward strand.
GAAGTGCCTAATGACGACAGGGAGGCTTCCTGGCGAGTTGGAACAGCGCCTAATATGGCTTTGGTTCTCTCTTCAGTCTGATAAAGCGTCATAATCATTTTGGTTGTGGACGTAACGCATAAGGTATAACGGTAGAATTATGTAGATTCTCCGACTTTTGCAAGGGCGAGTTCCTTGGTGAAGTTGAGTGCCACTATTTCAACGATGAAATAAAATTGATTGGGTCGCAAATATAAACAAAGTCATAAGTTTGAAATACTTTATATAAGGATAAGGCAAAAACCATAGATAAGAAGAGAAACGCGGTGAAATTGGGAAATCTGATGTTTTCGAAAAATGTATTCGGGCAACATTTAATTAACCTAAGCGTTCTACGTTCTTTAAAAACGGGCCATGTATAGACAATGTTTGTAAGGACTGAATGAAAAGAAATAATCTAATCAATGTGCGAAAATGTATCGAGATTTTATTTACTCAATACATTATTACAACATATTTGTTGCAATATGTTTTTCCCAATGAGTTAAAAAACTAATTCAAGAACAACATTATATACTACGGTGAGAAAGACGTAGGTACAATTAAGTACAAAGAACAAGGTTTAATCATAAATTACAAAAAAACGCTTACAGAAAAGGAAAAACTGTATACAGATACTGATTATTTATGAAGGTATTTTAGTGCAGAAAAGCTTAATTGTTTTTTGCGGTTATTGAGGAAACATTTTTTAAGAGCTTTTATTAGTATTTTGTATTGGTGTGTGTGTAAATAGTGTATTGAAAGATCACTAGTATTTATCAAATTGAACTTAAATAATTGATTTGTATTTGTTTCGATTGTCGGTTGAGTAAGATAACTAACTGTTATGTAACATTTTTAATATAATGTGACTTTCTAAACTTGTGCAATTGTTTTTCACTCTATATTATTATTTTCATTTTTTGAATTTTTAATTTATTATGTAGATATATATTCCTTATGCTTCTGCTTTGTTATATATTTACTTTTTACTTTATATTATATTTATCTTTATATATTTGTATTTCTATTTTAAGTATTTGATTTCCAGTTTTATATGTCATTATTATTTTTATATGTTATTATTTTTTTCTTTGAACTATCTATTATATAAATGTAAACTTTACCTACTTGTTTCTAAAAGCCCTACAGGGCGTTAATAAATAAATAAATAAAAAAAACATAAAAACAAAGTTTTTATTATACTCCCTTTCTCATTTTGTAGTTAAAACAGGTTTAGCTCTTACCCTACGCGTTGAGCTCGAGTCGGTGACGCTATAAAATTGATTAATTAAAATTTCGAAAAATCCAAAATTATACTATAATAATTTTTTTTTGTAACGAAAATTTGTTAGATCATTTTTATTATCGCCACGAGTCTGTCTGCAAAGTTTCAGCTCGATTCGATCACGGGAAAAGCGTTAAAAATCGAGTTTAAAGCAAGGGAGTAACAATAAAACATGTTTTTCTTCGTCACTGGAGACTAGGTAATGCGTTGTATTGAGTATACCTACTATAAAGTCTGAATTATAATAACACTTTCAATTATTGATTTAAATGAATTAAGATAATAAATTTAAGATTTTGAAGTACAGATATCTGCAGTGGCCAAATTGGCCCCATCCTGTATTGCTCGCCCAACGTAACTTGGCGTGCGGCGAATTTTGAACTAAAACCCGCCCCGCCCGCACCCGGCGGTAACCCCTCGCCCTGTCATTCAGTTCAATTTTGTATTTGGTCGGGAGCTGTGACATCTTGATTACCAATATACACTGAATTATTATGTCCAAAAATCCTAAACAGTCCGGGATGGTGCAAGAACAATTGCCAATGAAGTATTAAAGTTTTGCGAAGCTGAAAAAGCGAATAATGGACCGATATTACCGTCTGACAGTTTGACAGATAGAACGGCCGCCATTACTGCATGGTTTCTTTAGTGCTGCCCGATCACATTTCTGTATTTAATACGACACCGGTCACCGGACATTCTGTACATTATGTATTGTGTAATAAATTGACACCCTGACAACTTCTGTTAGGCGACAGGGACGCCCTCCCTCGCACGCCAAGTTATAGTGGTACGTCTATATATTGTAACATCCGTCTCCATACAGCGCTTCAGCGGGCGGTTTCGGCACTAGAGCAGGGGGTAGGGGGGGGGAGGGCGATCAAAGGCGCATCAATTTAAATTTGGCCGCGGGGGCGGCTCCTGGGGGCGGGGGCCGCCCAGGCAGGGCTCCCCGGGGCGGGGGCCGCCCAGGCAGGGCTCCCCGGGGCGGGGGCTCCCGCGGGTGCGTGAGCCGACACGGTGGGAGACTTATAAACGTTACAGAGTAACAGCAAGTGACCGCCCGATTTACGTTACGGTATCAAACCTGAAATATTTTCTGTACGTGTACACTAAAGTAGGTAAGATGGTTAGGATGTTATGACATTTGAGTTCGGGGGATTTTGGTAAGGCACAAAAAATGTGTAAGGAAAATTTTAAAATATAAGTTATCGGGTAAAATTGTTAAATAATGCCCAGAATAAAATAGATGTAATTCAGGTTTGTTACTATAACATAAATGAATGATTTATTTATAGACCTTAAAGCATCTGGGGGATGAAATGACCCGCGAAAAGCGTCTGGTAAACATTAGCATGCATATACAGGGTTATTTGGAAAACATTAATAACCCCGCAGGACTATATTTCTATATAGTTATGGAATTATGCAATATCAAAGTTTGCATTTTTTTCAATATTTCTGACTTATTTTTTACGAAACGTTGAATTACCATTAGGTACAGTAACGTATATCGATTACGAAAAATTCATTCATTTCAATAAAGTTAAATAAAATGATAAAACCCTGCTGAAATTCCAATTGAAATATTTTCCAACTAGAATCGGAAGGTTTTCATTATTTCATTTGACTTCGTCGGTATAAGTTACTGTAATGATAGTCCAACGTTTTACAAAAAATAAGTCAAACATATGAAAAAAAAAAGCAAACTTAGATGTTGCATATCTCCATAATTATTGATGCTACGGTCATGGTTGCTTGAACATTTTCGACTCATAATTAAGGAGGAATATATTCCTGCGAGGTTATTAATGTTTTCCAAATAACCGTGTATAGTAATATCCTGTTAAATATATTTAAAAACCAGGTTTCTTATTTTTACGTTTTACTTATGTACCTGTATACCTGTCATCTGCCAAAATCCCCAGAACTCAAATGTCATAATATTCGAATATTCTCACCTCCTATAGTGTCAATCTATAGAAAATATACCAGTTTTGATATTATAACGTAAGTCTTGCGGTCGCTGGCTCAGTCTATTAAACGAACACGTCATTGTATATTACCTATTTGTATCGGGGAATAGTGTATATCGAGTGCTCACTGGCCTGCCTTTGTGAATTGTGAAAAAGCTAAAAAAGATTTCCAGTGCAGTTCAGTGGCGATATTTCGGCGTTTCTTGATTACATGACATTAATAGAACTTTCATTTTTATTTTACATAAATACAACAGGAATATAATAATGTTAATTTACTTAACAATATTAGCAAGTCTATTTAGGTAGGTACATAAATAGATTATTGATTCCTCGGTATTCTCTGATTCGAATACGAATTTTCTTATACCTACAGTATCGCAATCATTCTTAAAATCTAATTTATGTATCTTGTCGTGTTACTTTTAAATATTTATAAATTAATAATAACAAAAAAAAATCAGAGACAAGATTTTTAAAATGATAAAGATTTCAAATTGTGTTTATAAATAAAGGAAAAAAAATGAAAATATTGAGACTCGTTTTGTGTAAATAATTTGAAACGACTTGATTTTTTGATTTTCTCTAATATTTGAAAAAAATATTTTTTCGTCACTGAAATATATGAAAGTAAATCCGAAATTAATACGAGAACGGGAAATTCAGAATGTTTTGTAATAGATTTAAAACCCATAGCAGAAAATTTTTGGCCAAAAAATTATTTTTTACTTTTAGTACATTTAAGTATAATTTGTATTCCATTCTGTCATTTAAAATATTATTTTGACAGCTTATATTAAAAACAGTGAAGGTTTTCCTGAAATAAATATTTAGGTGGTGAGGTACGTTCAGGAGGTTATCAGCAAACAATTTCCTTACCGTCACCGCGGTACTGTACTCATCACCGGAGCTATTCGTATCACTGATGCACCATTCATTTCCTGGACCCCCATCACCCTCACTGCCGCTAATTGGCCCGATCTCCCCACCAACCAATTACAGATACCGGGGGACAATGTGAACATCCCCATTCCATCGCGTTTCCTCCCTTCCGCCCATTCGCCGTCTCTTTCGGCTCATTTCCGCTTCCCGTCTCCCTCTGTCGCCTCCGCTTCCTGTCTGTGTCTTTCCAACGCATTTCCGTGTGTTTTCCATCCCCCTCTCCTGGCCGGCTCCCCCAGAGACCCCCCGAGCCTCCCGGTGCCTCCCTGAACATCCCCGAAGAATCAGAGACTTTCAACATCCCAGAATCGTAATATTATTTCTTTATGACAGTTTTACCAGACAGTTATCTTCGCGTTCGCCTTTCCTCCCTCGGAAGTTATGTTTCGTGCATTTTTAAATTTAAAGGTTCGATTCCCTATTAAGTGTTGCGGACATTTCGTTAGATTTTGTTTAATATTAGGTCCTTACATATGAAATTGGCGTTTTGCCGCACTTGGGTTAGGAATTCCAAATCCAAATTTATACAGCTATTTACTCATGTATTTGTGTTTTGAAAATTATAATTCATTTGTTTTTTCCTCAATTGTTTTTTTCTTTGCGTCATTCAGTTTACAAAATGAAAAACTTGAAATATCGCGTTATTTACGAGTACGAGTTCCACCGTGGCACCAGTGCTGCAGAAACGGCTCGAAGGATTAATGATGTGTATGGCGACGGTGCCGCAAAAGAAAACACAGTGCGTTTTTGGTTCCAACGTTTTCGTTCTGGAAATTTCGACCTGCAGAACAAGCCCCGTGGACGGCCGGAGACCAAAGTTGATAATGAAGAATTGAAGGCTATTGTGGAAGCGGATCCATCGCAAACCACATCCGAGTAAGCTGCAGGCTGCGGTGTTAGTGATAAAAATGTTTTAATCCACTTGAAGCAAATTGGTAAGGTGAAAAAGCTTGAAAGATGGGTCCCCCCCGGCCGCGGGAAAGGCACCGATGCCCGACCGGCCCGCTCCTCTTGAGTGAAGCAAATCAACAAACGCGCGTTGACTGCTGCGTTCCATTACTCAACCGGCACAATAATGAAGGGATTTTAAATCGAATCATTACCTGTGATGAAAAGTGGATCCTGTACGATAATCGGAAGCGCTCATCGCAATGGCTGAACCCTGCCGAACCAGCCAAACCATGCCCCAAGCGAAAATTGACTCCAAAAAATTTACTTGTGAGCGTTTGGTGGACTAGTGCTGGTGTCGTTCACTACAGCTTTCTTAAATCTGGCCAGACGATTACGGCAGATGTCTATTGTCAGCAACTGCAAACCATTATGGAAAAGCTAGCTGCTAAACAACCGAGGCTGGTTAATCGCTCTAGGCCACTGCTGCTTCATGATAACGCTAGACCACACACTGCGCAACAGACGGCTACCAAATTAGAGGAGCTTCAATTGGAATGTTTAAGACATCCACCGTACTCTCCGGACCTTGCCCCAACAGATTACCATTTTTTTCGAAATTTGGATAACTTCTTGCAAAGGAAAAAATTCAACTCCGATGGGGCAGTCCAAACCGCCTTCAAAGATTTTATTGATTCCCGTCCGAATGGTTTTTTAGTAAAGGGATCGATGAACTACCTATGAGATGGCAAAAGTGCATAGATAGCAATGGTACATACATTGATTAAATAAATATATTATAATAAAAAAAAAATCGGCTTTATGTTCCTCCCATACTAAACGCCAATTTCATATGTAAGGACCTAATATTTATTTATTCACGGATATATACACCTAGTACATTGAAAAATAATTTATTGAAACTTTACTGTTCCTTTTATTTTATCCTATTTTTGTTTGATCATAACTATTCAAATATTATTATTTTTTTAATTTTACTCTTTATTTAATTTTTTTCACAAAAAAATCCACCCTTGGGAAAATTACATAAAGTTAAATATATAGTTATATATAGGATGTAACAGAAATAATTTACAATACTTTAAAGGTAGATTTCTGTCTAAATTCGAAAATGTCGAGTCAAAAAAGTAACCCATAAAAACCAAGTTTTTACAATACTCCCTTTCTCATTTTAGGGTTTCGCGTCAACCATATGCGTTGAAATAACCATACAACTTGTATGAAAAAAATTAAAAATTTAAAAAATCCAAAATTATACTATAATTATTATTTTTTTAACGAAAATTTGATAGATCTTCTTGATCGTCGCCACGAGTCTGCTTGCAAAGTTTCAGCTCGATTGGATCACAGGAAAAGGGTTAAAAATCGATCCAAAGTTTTTTCGACGACAAGCCGGCAAGCAAGCAAGCAGACGCCACGAGTTAATATAAAGGGAGTAAAAATGAACAAGCAGCAATGTCCTAATATAAATAATTATAAATGTAAATTATAAAAGTTTCCTTTTTTTCAATATTTTTTACGTATTTTCTAAATGGTTAGATCTATTATTAAATAATCTTATATTTAATATCATAAATTTATTCGATTTAATACCAGTAAAATGTTTAAAACCGTGAAAAAATTCTAATTCTAATTTCTGCAAGGTTTTAATAATTATATGTGACTTGTATTAAAACGAATCGAATTTTCGATGTTTGATTTAAATTTATTTAATGGTAGTCCGACGTTTTACAGAAGATGAATCAGGATTATTGAAAAAATATGAAGACTTAGAGGTAGTTTATTTCCAAAACTATTGATATTATGACATTGTTGTTTGAACATTTAAATTTTGTAGGAATCTACGTGTAAATAGATTGTGGAATAGCTCAGCTACATCCTACGTAGTATGTTGTAGGTACTCGAACTTGCCTGTATCCATGTTTTTCTATTTTCTTTTTTTGTGATAAATCTAATCGATTTTAATAATAAACCGACTAATTAGAAGTAAAATTTACAACTTCACAATAAAAATATTTTTTCATTAAAATATATTAATTCGAATTTTTATTACTTTTTGGAATGTACCAATGTTTTCTATTAATTTTCTATTTGTTTTTCATAAAATACAAATACGTTTTATTAAAGAAATCTAAATAAAAGTATTTAGGTTTCTTTAATAAAACAGTTATTTATTCGCTGACTGAACGAAATTGATGCGATGAATTAGTAGGTATTACTATTGATCAAATAATGATTAAAACTCTGATAAATATAGATAACCATCCTCAATACCCAATAATAAGAATTTCGTTGTCCGTCCGTAACTTCCTAGAATCCAATAGTTGATCTCATTCCGTTTTCAAAATTAGAATGATTTAAAAATTGTTATTAAATAAAATTAAAACACTGACCTCGTGCTTTTTATAAAATAATCTAAATTAGATTTTTTAATATTTCAGTTTAACGCAAATTAAAACTAATAAGTGCATTCATTACTGTATCGGATGTTTTGTAATTGGTATTAATCATTAATTTTAATATATAATTCTCTATGTAACAATCTCCGTCACTAATGCCACCAAATGGCTCAAATTATAATGAGATATAATATAATAATAAGGTATAAGAAGCAAAAACGTATACTTCTTTATTTAATCATGTCCTTAATTTTATTTTTATTTAATCATGTTAGGTATCAAGTCGCTATTCCACTCTAGATAGCGCTATTTTCACAGCCATAACTGGCGGCCTAAATATGTAATGAAATTACGTTATTTTTGACGAGTTATAGCTAAAATATTTTAATTATCATTCCCTGTGGTTAATATGAATAACATGAATACATGCCAATGTGAACAAATATTGAGCTTATACACATATATAATCAGTTTATTTGGTAAGAAATTTATCATGTACCTATCTGCAAAATTATTGTCATATATATTAAACGTATTCAGTCTCACATATTTAATTATCATTCCCTGTGGTTAATATTAATAACATGAATACATGCCAATGTGAACAAATATTGAGCTTATACACATATATAATCAGTTTATTTGGTAAGAAATTTATCATGTACCTATCTGCAAAATTATTGTCATATATATTAAACGTATTCAGTCTCACATATTTAATTATCATTCCCTGTGGTTAATATTAATAACATGAATACATGCCAATGTGAACAAATATTGAGCTTATACACATATATAATCAGTTTATTTGGTAAGAAATTTATCATGTACCTATCTGCAAAATTATTGTCATATATATTAAACGTATTCAGTCTCACATATTCCTCGTCGAAAAATATTTCAAAATTGGTTTTCGCTAACTGCGAAGTACATTATTTTTGATAAATAATCCATAAAATACATATATTTGTTTTAAAGGGGACATTTGGAGTTATTGTTAGTGCTGTATTCAAATTAGTTCAGATTTGGGCCGCGTTTGCTTCGATCTGTCAAATGAAATTGAGTGAATCACAAATATTTCGCGATTGTTTCGTGACCTGTGGCTGTGATGGTGAGTTTTGTGATTCGTGTGCAATCGTGAATTAGGACGAGATTAGACCAGTTATGATATAAGGAATGTGTACTTCTCTTATTACTAGGCGGTATCAGTTAGTAACATTTTCCATGATATGAACATGAGAAAATACCACATAGAATTTATATATTTATTATCAAGTTTGATTTGTCTTGCTTATTTTACATGCACCTCGTCGTGGCTTAAATGGCATAATCTAAGACGATGATCCTTATAACAGATCCGTCTGAAAGAAAATAAGTATCCTCGATATATAATTTAATGTACTGATTACAAAATTAAAGAGAATTGACGCTCAAATAAGTATTAAAAAAAATTACTTTAAAATTAAAATTTAAAATAATTTAGTCATAAAGTCAATTACTTTGTCTATATGAATGGATTTATTTATGGATACAGCGCAAATCACAAACGAGAGCGAAAATTGTGAAATAGCTCAAGCTACCTTATTTCGCCGAATCTGACCCAAGTATATGGCTTTTGCGAAAACCGTGCACAAATTTGAACCAGATTTTTTTGCAATGTTTTAATCATTTTATTTGATATAGAAGAATCAACGCGAATGAAAATTTTATATTCGATATAAATTGCTGTTATAATAGTCTAACATTTTACAAAATATAAGTCAGAAATATTATGAAAAAAATGCAATGTCAATAATGTTTTGAATTCAAAATTAAATGAAAAAGTCTCCCTAATATTTTTTGATACTAACTACTATACATTATGTATAAGTAGTATCTGTTAGAATAGAAAATCAAAGATTATGTGAATACCAAAAAGAGTTTTCTTATTTTGGTAATTTCAATGAAAATCATTCATTTTCACATAATAAATTCTAGAGTGAACGCCGCACCGTTTCAGTTCGTGACATTTTCGTAAATACAACTCCGGCGTATGGGATTCTTGCAAAATTGCCCAATTTTGATAACACTTCCTGAACCATATTTTGGATTCAATAGACTTATGGTGGCCCAAGACAAATACACATACACACACCCGTGTAATGAGGTACCGCATATGCTGACATCGAAGTACGGCAGGCCGTCGCCCTCGATACAGAGGTTGAGGCAAGATCGCTGAGCACAACAAACAGGCGACAATGTAAGCCGGGCCAATGAACGAGTACAGAGGCAATGTATAGCAGAGGGCATGGAGAGCGAGGAAACGCACCTTGCTGATCTAGACTAAATACCCACACGCACGGCCGAGTAAAGACGAAATCATAACACTCCGATTCCTTTGTTCACGATCACTATATAAACGGTAGTCTCCAGAGCAGACCATGTCACTCCTGCGGGGCTTTTCGGTACGGCGGTAGCCCTCTTCGTTATACATCTCACCTTGACGTGAACCGCTTATACTGCGGAAGCTATCGCCATTCATCGACTTATTATTGTATAATTGTAATTACTCTACTTGTAACTTTGTCATGATTAAATCTCAATAAATACTATTCAAACGCCGCGGCTTCATCCTTATTAGCCTTCCCACAGACTGTAGTAAAAAGTCTAAAGTTTAACAATATATAGGTATGCTTTATAAATTATACTTTCAGCTATTTATTATCTTATTTATTCGGTAGATTGATTGTAGAAAAAAAGTAAAAAAGAAAATAGTAGGTACATATAAAAAAAAATACTAGTTTCAGATAATAATATTCGCGATAAAAAACATGAGAACAGAGTTGAAGTAGTTATTTATGAGAGGGAAATGATTCATAGCGGAAGAATGTCCTCCCTCGTGTATGTATGTCTAAGACACATTTTTTTGCAGTTTTTACAATAGAAGTATTTTTCTTTCAAACCAAAGTAAAACTCTTAAGTGAAAACGTGTTCTTGTAATAAAGCGCGAATTATTTACTAAGACGTTATACTTTTTAAGGATAGGTAGTTAGTTTAACCTTTTCATACTTGTTTCAAAATGCACGTAGTAATTTTTTCAATAAGGCGTACGTATTGGCACCAGACGTTGTGCCATTAATTATTTTAATATTAATAATTATAACCAATTAACGTTAGTTAAGGTCTATACCAAATACCAATCAGAAAATCGTAGTCACAGATGACGTGATTGAACCATGTCAACCGTTGGTGGGTAAACAATGGTTTTGTACGAAGTGTTTTCTTTTTATAATATGAATAATGCTACCACAAAAAAGTTATTTTGTTATTATTGAAGAAGGTATTATCATGGTTGGTATATCCATACTTTTAATATTATAGAAGATAGTCAATACTAGAAGTATATTCTTGATTGTCCATATTGAGAAGGGAAAGACATATAAAACTTTGGACAGCCCCGCTCGGTTGGCCAAGCAGATGTAACATTTTGGCACGCTACCAACTGTGGACCAGATAGTGGCCCAACTTGGCAACGGTTGCCCTGGAATATACAATTTTAATAATTTTACATAGAATCTTTTTAAACGCCATTTTTTACCAAATGCTCTTCTTAAAGCATTTGTGTTTAAGCGAGAAATTTATTGTCTTGTATGAAACAATATTTTTTAAAGATTTATCGATGGTGACACCTTCATCTAATATATTTTAAACGTGGTTATTTAATTCGAATACTCAGATTTGATCATATACAGGGTGTAACAGAGCTAGTTCACAATACTTTACAGGTGGATTCCTGTCTTGATTGTTAGTCGAAATTGTTCAAGCAATCATGACCTAATATCAATAGTTAAGGAGATATGCGACAGCAAAGTTTGCATTTTTTTTCAATACTTTTTACTTATTTGCAAAACGTTGGACTGTCAGTCATTACGGTAACTTATATCGATTACGAAACATTCATTCGTTTCAATATTAGTTGAATAAAATAATAAAAATCCTGAAAAAAATCCAATTTGAATATTTTCCAATTAGAATTGGAAGGTTTTAGATATAAGTTACTCTAATGATGGTCCAACGTTTTACAAAAAATAAGTCAGAAACATTGAAAAACAACTTTAATATTGCATAACTCCATAACTATTGATATTAGGTCATGGTTGCTTGAATATTCTCGACTCATAATCAAGGCAGAAATCCACCTGCAAAGTATTGTGGAATATGGAATAATTAAAAATTTGATAATGTGTGGATGTTCTTACGATGAATTGCTGAACGTTGCATTGTGCAATTATGTGTGAGTGATCACTTAAGCCATCTCATACAGGTTGTAAGCCCTGGGCCATCGCATAAAAAGACTTCCACAAACGCTTCTCAAATGCGTAGCTTCGTCTCTGTGAGACTTGTATAATTTATCTTAATATTAGAGATTTTTGAAACTGCCACCCATTTCTTTCGGATGTTTTTCAGCCTATTGTACTTTTATAGCATAGATATTAGCAGCATAATCTAAGTCCATGCCAATGCGTTGCAATGTTATTAACATATGCAGTGCAGTACCTACTTCCGTCGTACATTGATTTAAACCACACGCCCAAAAGTAGGTACGCACTTTAAAATGTTCCGGGCGTCCCACACGGAGGATATCGGACGGCGATTAAATATATTAATACATAAAAAAAAATGGCCGATCGTTTTGGCGGCAAGCGCCTCGCGGTTCTGCTAATTAAAAATTAATTAGAAAATTTAAATTACAAATGACCACAACAGGGTAGCGCTTTATTTTAATATTGTATTTAGAGGACTTGATTTATCGGGTGTAATATTGTAACGTGCTCGGGACCGCCCCCAAAATGGTTTCAAGAAAATTTCAAGACTTATTTTCACAATCGTATATAATTTAAAATGCGTTAGTAACTCGTTTGTTGTGCTGTGTGTACCCGGCACCTACCCGGCTGCAGGGTCGGACGGACGCTGTTCCATTATTCTTTTAATAGGTATCTATTTTTAATTTTTTTTAATTTTTTAATTTAAAGACTATCGACAGGTCAGAATGACCCTAATGGATAGTCATTTAGGACAGTTACAATTTACGATAATACATTAAAATAAAACATTAATACATTATACAATATAAGTATACTACAATAAGTGATTACAAGATGAACGAAGTTCACATTCTCCGCACGACAAAATAGGCATGTAGGCTCCCAGGTCAACTAAGTCAGAAAATGTGTACCTGCGCTTTGTGGCTATAAAATTTTTGTATAGGTTGATTTCCGAAGAATCCGTCTTACACGCTCAAACTATTTTCGATCAGGAGCGATATAATTTCTCTCTTAAACTGAGGTTGTGTCATGTGAAATATGTCGATGTTGGGGTTACATGACGTGACCTCGTTGTACTGGTTTAGCATTCTAGGTAGGGGAGAGAAATAACCTATACATTAGAACCTCGTTAATTCGAAAGGGACCCAAAAAAAAATTTCGAACTATGCGGAACCCAAAAATTAATTTTAAATTCAAGATACCTATTTTTTTTTGGAAAACGCGATTGATTGCGAAATTCGCAAAAAATCGTAAAACGCGTGAAAAACGCATGTTAGCAAAGAGACTGCATCATTTCTATATTTATGTACTTACCGAGTTTATGTTATGTTATGTTTGTAATCATTTATATAGCGCCGTTTTTGCGTGAAAGACACTTTACAGATGCGACATCCCGAATAAGTAAGTTTTTAGGCTCTTTTTGAAAGATTCCTGATGTTAAAATTGACATTTTTAGTAATCAATTAAAAAAGACGTACAAAAAAATCAAACTAACGAAAAAATATTTTAACTGCTACCGAGATTCGAACCATCGTACCTCCATTCTATCCGGAGATGACGCGTTATCCAATTTCGCCACGGCAGTTTGGTAAGTTAACGAAAAATTTTCGACCTTATTATATATTATGTAGGGGAAGGTGGTATCAAAAGTAACAAAATAGACATTATGGTTTATAACAAAATAATTAACCGGTTAAATTACCTGATTTTTTTTTTCAAAGCACTTCCATATATTTAGGAACTAAGTGTATGGTTAAAAAAATTGAAGGTAATAAGAATTTTTGTTTATTTGAAAATCAAAAAAAGAAGAAAACTGTTACATTTGACACCACAGTGGTGTCGATAGTAACACTCGTGGTGTCAATTGTAACATAATTCGCACAAAACATAATGTATGTACTTATTTTTATAGGTATATTTTTATGTACTAAATGACTATAAAGTTGTAAGATACATAAAAACAAAACAAATTATCTAATTATAAAAACCAAAATTTATAAAATAATTAGAAAAAAATCTAATTTAATATGCTTCCCTAAAATAATTTTAATACCATGAAAGTAGTTCAAATTGCTCAATCATTATCAGATTCACAATTGAAACACATAATTTAATTGTTTGGTTTGGGCAAAATTCTCATGCGCCCATAATTTACAGGAGGAACACTGGATCCAATCCACTTTGCTTGTTGAATATGGTTCGGTACAAATTAAACATAAAGCATCATCAGTTTCTTCTTTTTTCTCGATTATTATACAAGTTTTTGTTCTTCTTTTACCTTGCTTATTTTTTGCAGCTTTGTTACTCAATACGAAGGATTCCTTCTGATAAATGCAATCAGCTAATCTTTCGAAGCCATACCAACTTCATCCCAACCAGTGGGATGTGTCAGAGTTGAGTTGTTGATGTTATTGGAGTAATAGTTGTTGATAATTTATTTTGACTAACAAACTATCTAACCATCACGCCGTTTCCGCGCAGGGGTATGCAGAGAGGATTGAACACCACACTCTTCTATCCTAGCACACTTTTGCTTCGGCCACATTCATACATCTTCTCATATAAGTTCCGCGCAGGGGTATGCAGAGAGGATTGAACACCACACTCTTCTATCCTAGCACACTTTTGCTTCGGCCACATTCATTCATCTTCTCATATAAGTTCTACGGTTGTTTGCGGCTTTAAATAGGGCCATCCTCGAATACTTGTAGTATCTGATCGTGCCAGGTCTTTCACGGACGCCCTCTATTCCTATTGCTTTCAACACTCGCCTCATGTATGCATGAGCCTCATGCAACTATAGCCAAAAAGAATCTGTCAAAAGAAGCAAAACTAGCGGTACATAATAGGGTTCTAGTGCCAACCCTGATGTATGGAAGTGAAGACTGGAATTGGCAAAAGAGGAATGAAAGTAGACTGAATGCGGTGGAAATGCGGTCACTGTGACGCTTGTGTGTAAAATCTTTGGTCGATAGAGTGAGGAATGAAAAAATTAGAATTTATTAAAATTCACAGTAGTCAGCTAATTCTTTTTCTGATTAGATAATAGCTTGTTGTGGGGTAGATATCCTAATACTGGGACAGATCCATCTTTTTTGATGCGTTCCATGTATCTATGAGGAGATACGTGTCATATTTCGATATGCTTGGCTGCTTTTCTTATTGACACGTTTCCATTTTTTTATAAAAACTTTTATAAAAGTGTACCTTCTCAAAGGTTTCTTTGGATGTTTTTCCCCTATTTGTCTTTCGTTCTCTAGGTTTAACCATTTTTAACAACCAGGAACCCAAAATGACATTAACTTCCAATTACATTACATTATTATCTCTAAGGTGTCAATTGTGACATGTTACAATTGACACCCTTTACACTGTTACAATTGACACCTTTTGCCACATTGCATTAAGGTTATGTTTTATCTGAAACTATTAAAAAAAACGTTAAAATATATACATATCATGATAATAAACAATATTCTGAATACTAACACACAATAAAACAATAAAAAATACTTACAATTTGACGAATACAAAAAGATGACTATTTAATGATTTTTTTACTTCACTAGGCCGAAATACGATGATATCCAAAATACCGATACTTTCAAACTGATGTTAACGCAAAATGGCGTTCTTTGATAGCTATTGATCCCGTCTAATAGACGGTACTGCTTGTCCCATTAAATGACCAATATTTAAAAATATACGGCGACTGTTACAATCGACACCTGTTACTATTGACACCACCTTCCCCTACTCTCTTTTTTTTATCGATTAATATGATTATTCCATTTTTAAAGCAATTTAAATTAAAAATTAATAAAAATAGAAATTGGAGAACGCGCCATCCCCGGATAGAATAGAGGTCCGTTGGTTCGTTCAAGTTTGTGTTTACTGGGGTATTATGCCGTGTTGTTACGACCTTTCGGGCCGACGTTTCGGATCCCATTGCAGGGTCCATCATCAGGGCTGATGTGTTGTCGTGAATGTTGGTGTTGTGGTGCGACGAGAATGACTTTGAAGCGCCGGATACCAAGTGTTTTTAATTTGAGACCATCATCTCTATTAATATTTATCGGGTGCTTGTGGATTTCTAGTTCTTCCTTGATAAGACGCGTATGGTGACTCTTAGGCTTTCCAAGGATTTTTGGTTCGAATGCAAAATGATGGCCGGTATGCAGAAAATGTTCAGCCAGTGCTGATTTTTCTGGATGACCGAGTTTGCATGCCCGTTTGTGCTCGTTGACCCTTTTGGAAATTGTACGCGCCGTTTGTCCCACGTATACTTTATCGCAGTCTTGACAATCGAGTCTATACACACCGTCCGTTTCTAAGCGATCTCGATCCTTCGCTGATCTCAACAAATCCTTAATTTTTGAGTTGGTACCAAAAACTGTCTTAATGTCCCTTTTCTTGAGAGCTCTGGCAATTCTATCTGTAACGCTTTGGACAAAAGGTAGAAAGGCGATGCCTTTGCACTCAGGTTCTGTATGTTTTTCAGGGCGAACAGACCTCGTTCTTATGACGCGTTGTATCTGTCGCTTCTGGTAACCATTGCCTTCCAGTGCGTCGCTGAGTGTTATCATTTCTTCCTGTAGATATTCATCTTGGCATATCCTTTTGGCCCTCGTGGCCAAAGTGTTGATGAGACCTCTTTTCTGAGCAGGATGATGGTGGGAATTCGCATGTAGATAACGGTTCGTATGCGTAGGCTTCCTATAAACTCTGTGTCCGAAACTCCCATCGGCTTTCTTTTTTATTTCAACATCAAGAAAAGGCAGCACATTGTCTTTCTCTCTCTTCATGGTGAACTTCAGGTTCTTATGTAGTGAATTAAGGTGTTCCAAAAAATCACCTAGTTTTTCTTCACCATGCGGCCAGATTGCAAACACGTCATCGACGTTTCTCCACCAGACCTTCGGAGTAAGGGATGCTGTGTCAAGTGCTGTCGAATTTCTCCATAAAAAAGTTAGCAATCACCGGAGAAAGTGGATTACCCATCGCTACGCCTTCCACTTGTTGGAAGAGCTCACCTTGAAAAGAGAAGTATTCATTCGTCAGGCAGTGCTCAAACAGTGCGCAGATGTCTTCATCATAAATTTCTTCCAACAGACTCGTAGCGTCGTCCACAGGCACATTAGTGAAGAGGAATATGACGTCAAAACTGACTAGTATATCACCCCTTTCATACTTTATTTCTTTTAACATCTTGACAAAGTGTGCTGAGTCTTTCACCCATGAAGACGTCTTCCTCCTCTGCATCTGTAGGAGACCGGCCAAATATTGTGACAGCTTGTATGTTGGCGCTCCTATTGCGCTCACAATTGGTCTTAGTGGCACTCCATTCTTATGGATTTTGGGAAGACCGTAGATTGCTGGCGTTTTTGAATAAATAATAAATAGTTTAAAATGCAAATCGGCTGGAATACTAGAAGCTTTGACCAGCTCCCTAGTTTTTCTGTCGATTCTATCCGTTGGATTCTTCTTGATTTTCTTATAAGTGCTGCTATCCAAAAGTCCCCGCATCTTCGCTGTGTAGTCTACTTGGTCCAAAATCACTGTGGCATTGCCTTTGTCTGCTGGAAGAATCAGGATCTCTTCGTTTGCGCGAAGGCTCTTTATAGCTGCGTGTTCCTCTTTGGATATGTTGGGACGCGGAGGCTTAGCCTTTCTTAATATAGCGCATGTATCCCGTCTAATTTCTTCTGCGATGGCCACTGGAATCTTGCGCAATGCCGTTTCTACGCCGCAGATTATGTCGTCAACTGGAATGTTTTTTGGTGCTATGGCGAAATTCAAACTTTTGGCTAAAACTGATATCGCAGCCTTGTCCAATGAAAGGCTGGATAAATTTTTCACCACTTTGGTAGAATCCAGCTCCTTAGTTGAGCTTTTCTTATGTCGGCTGAGTGACTCAAATTTCCGCTTTTGCCGAGTCTCCACCAATTGTTTGTTTCGCCACGCTTGCATTGACGTCATTTTGTCCACTTTCGTCCAATCTTCGTAATTCAATGTACCACTCAGGCTCAGGTGCAGGTCAAAGAGAATTCACCATTCATTCATTCATTCGCATTCAAAGACACCAACATTCAAGACAACACATCAGCCCTGATGATGGACCCTGCAATGGGATTCGAAACGTGGGCCCGAAAGGTCGTAACAACACGGCAAAATACCCCAGTAAACACAAACTTGAAGATTCTGAGTGGCCGTGAAAACCTAAGAACATTCTTAGTCCGTTGGTTCGAATCCCGGTAGCAGTTAATACAAATTTGTTTTATAATTCACAGAACTTTGTTCCAAAATTGCAACTTCACAAAAATAATGTGTTTCCTTTAGTATAATAGACATATTTACAATACTCGCGTGCGAAAAAAATAATTTATATTATAATGAACAGTATTCGAAATTGTATAGGAAACATAGCCTATATGCTTATAGAAAATATGATCCTCTAAGGAATAGGTACATTAAATCTAGAATTCAATACATTTTAAATTAAAAATATTGATTGTATTGTTTGTACGTATCTACTTATATTTTTTTAATTGTTTTTTTTACGAAACATGTAGGTGTAATTAATAAAATATAAGTAGATACATACAAACAATACAATCAATATTTAAATATGTCAATCTACAATGTTGCCGAATAAATTGAAAAAATACATTTTAATTTAGTAATTCTCGGTATTATGTATTCAAAATATTTTTAAATTTTTTTGGATATTGCTGCCTTTGCTTTTATACCTCACATATAAAACATATTCAAATGCAGACTTAATTTTTTGTCTTAAATAATAAAGAACTTTGTTCTACAATTGAAACTTTACACTGAAATATGTAATATTTTTATTTTATTTTTATATTATTATTATTTTATAATATGTCTAATGATAAAGAGAATAATAGTGTTAACAAAGTATATTATTAATAATAAAAAATAATAGATTAAATACGAAAGAATTATTGAAAAATGTAGAAATTAACATTGAATTAATACTTGATAAATTAATACATTTATAAACATCGTATTAATTTATAAAAATAATATTAATCAAAATCATTATTTGTGTAGGTAGCCATACAGGTATCTAACCTAACTACATTTTTATTAGGATCGAGTATGTCTTCACCTTACAAGATCATTCTGAAAACGGTAATCAAAAAAGTGATTAAAACAAAAAAGGGCATATGATATTAGAAGTCGATAGATCACGTCAATAGTAGTGATATTACCTTTTTAACCGGGTCGCCCAGCTGTCTGACAGCAGAATCCGGCGGTTAACTACAATGACTGACATTATTAAATTGAATTCCAGGTATTTTCATTGGAGGCCGATTTAGGATTTCGGTCCAACGAATTATTTTATGATTTATCGTCCGGCCATTATGGCAGAACGGTTTATAACACATGCCGGCGATTTTAATACAGTTAAGAGATATTTTAATTTTCGGGCGGCTCATTGATTTTTGGATAGTTCCTTGGTTGAATTAAAAAACGATACGTTCGTAGACTGTATTATTTTTTTTGAAGTTATATGTATTTCTTTTGGCGCGTTGAGAGTGACATTTTAGGAGGCAACGAAGTACGCCGCATCGTGCAACGGCAATATTTTCACTCCAAGAAGTCACTGCTCACCAATCAAAAGCTAAGATGGCGGTTTTCCGAGTGATATTTAACCAATAGTAATTGTCATAAGTGACATCAAGTTTGAAAGTGGTGTTATAAAAATGTATATGCTCCTTGCGCTGTATTTGTTGTTTTTCTCTCAATGAATTTATTAAATATAAATCTGTATTAAACTTTAGTACCACCATAGATTTTATCCGCTGATGGAAAACTGTCATTGACGACACATCTAGTTTGTGTCGTATACCTTGATTTGGAATACGTTCAGCTATGTTCCAATGCAAGGTATATAACTTAGCACGTGGTTTTTTATGTATGCCAAAGAAGTATAACTTGTAACATGCGTACTTGGAGCCGTTTAAAAAAAAATATATGACTTAAAAATTTATGATTAACTAATAATAACCGTGCATATACTCGTATAAACTTTCATATAATAATTCTTTTTTATTTTGTGATTTGACGTGTGCATCCCTTCTTGAACATTGAAATAATTTCTCTGTTTTTTTTTACATTCTTTGATAGATTATTCTATTCCTTGATTCCTTTGTAATGTAAACATATTTTTGTGTATTTCTTTTCTTTCTATTTGGAATTCTTATGTCCATGAATATCTGTGTTATATGCGAATTAATTTTTGTATTCTGCTTTAATCATTGTTTATGTTAACAAATTAAAATATTTTCATTCACTGCAATAAGATCTTATTAATTCTAGAGTACCTAATTTTTCTTGGAATGAATCTCATCGTTCTGTTTTGTTGAATTTACATTTTTATATCTCCCTCGTTAGTAAAAAAATGGGGAACTGTTGAAAATGTGGAGCAATAATAATTATTAAATAATTATGGCTGTTTCTTGGGTCAATTTTCGTCTCATTCTTCACAATAATGTTACCTTTTTCTCAATTTTCTTAGTTTTGTTTTCAACATTTTTCATAGTTTTTCTTCTTCATCTTTTATTAGATCCTTGATCTGTATTGACAGTTCAGTCCTGGTCTTTTGATGAGGACGTCCAGACTCTATCCATCTTTTTGGTGGTCTCCCTGACGGTCAGCGCCCCTCTGGAATCCCGCTCTCTTCAGAAACGTCTTCTCTGCCTGCTCCACCGTACAATATCTTGTATGTCACAGGTTCTGCGGGTCTTGCCTGTCCCTGAGGGTCTTGCCCGCAATGGGCCTTAGGGTCTTCATCTCGGTAGTTCTGAGAAGGTGTTTAGTTCTCGCCGTATCCCCTCTTGCTTCGATACCTTATGTCATGATAGGTCTTATGCGTGCTTTATATATTCTTGATAGGTCTTATGCATTTTTTATATATTCTGGATATTTCTTATGCATGTTTCGTATATTCTTGATATGTCTTATGCATGTTTTATATATTCTTAGTTATGTTTCTTATGTATTGTTAGCGATTATTCAAATGTTGCATTTTTCATTCAAAAAAATTAAAACTTTTGCAAGTTTTAATAATTTTATTTCACTTGTATTAAAGTGAATGTTTTTCTTATAATCAATATAAGTTACTCTGATAAATGAATTAAGTTTTACAGAAAAGAATACAGAAATATGTATTTTTTATTTTGGCATCATCTAGCGTGTATTACTCAAAGTTTTTTGGGATTCATTGCATATTATACACAATGGCTATTTCAAAATGGAATAATACATGTATAATTTACACATGACCTTTATAAATGTGTAAGTCTTAAATGTTTATATAAATGATGAAATCGAAAATGAGAATCGCTGTTTCACAGTAAGGAAAATATCCGGGTTCGCATCCAGTGGTAATCAAATATTTTTTCGATAAAAAGGATTTTTCACCTATATCTTTCTAATCGATTAATCTTTTATGCTTTAAAAAAATATTAATTTGGCATATTTGTTTAAGGGAATGAGGCTCCGACCCTGACCAACCCAGACTTGTACTTCGATGGTAACGTGTACAAGGGATGTAACGAAGCCTTTGGTCATAGATACGAAACATCCTATTAGTCCATCTACAGCGTGCTCTATGTCGGTACGTTCTCACTCATCTCCGGGCTGTTTTGTGATTCGCCCCGATCTCGGATAATGCTATGATAGTTTTTACGCCCATTTTAGAAAATCAATATTTTACAACGGTTATTATTATTAAAGTGTTTCCATATTACATTTTTTAAACTTCCTGGTTACAGAATTAGTATTTGCAGTTTATGCTAAGCCATAAAAAATTTACAGATCTTATCTATTTGGCGGCTAGGGATTGCAATACTGCAAGTTTTATTTTTATCCGTGTCTACTAGACGCGGTCGCTTCATATCTACATGTATTGGATGCTCCGCATCTCTTGTGTTCTAGAAGCAATCAAAAAGCATAAAACTTTTTATTAAAATTTAAAATATAGTATATTCGTCAACTAGTTTCGGTTGGTCGCAACCTTTATCGGGATGATATAATATAATACAATATTAGATAATATAATAATAATACAATATAATACAATATCTATATTATATTATTCTTATGAAGGTTGAGACCATCCGAAACTAGTTGGAAAATATATATAGTAATAAGTGGTTTAAAACAAATTATTTAATATTATTTTAAATTTTAATACAATGTCAAGCCACAAAGTGTTTTCTGCTTTGAAAAATTAAACTTTTGGCTTGTAGCCGAAAACAGTACCTACTGCTGCAAACAAATTCATCATGTTCATTAAAGATCAATCATAGCCTACACTACGACACTTTTAATCGCGTTAATATTTACAAAAACCAGCAAATATGGATTCTATCATTCGTTCCGTATCGACAAAGTTTGAAAGTATTCATTCCGCCTGTAAACGTCTTCAAACTCAGCATACGCATTCGGTGTCAGCATCCAACCTATAAAAAACGACTTTTATGTTTATGATACTGGAAATATTTGATAGTAAGTATAAATTTAATACCCAGCATCCCTTCTGCAAAGAGTCACCGACCGCCACTGCAAGGTAAGGTACCTAAGTAATTACCCGGGCGTACAATAATTTCAGTGATTTTTACTCCCTTTCTGTAAACTCGTAGCGTCTGCTTGCTTGTGTGTCGAAAAAACTTTGGATCGATTTTTGACCCTTTTCCCGTGATTCAATCGAGCTGAAACTTTGCAGGCAGATTTATAGCAACGATAAAAAGGATCTAACAAAAACTTTCGTTTTATAAAAATAACAATTATAGTATAATTTTGGATTTTTCGAAATTTTTTATTTCTCCCTTTCGTAGCGTCGCCCGACTCAAGCCCAACGCGTGGGGTAAGCGCCAAACCTGTTTCAACTAGTAAATGAGAAAGGGAATATAATAAAAACTTGGTTTTTATGGGTTAGCTTTTTAATAAGTTGGTACGTACGGAGACTAAATATCTAGTAAGATCTAGTGTTATTTTTGAAACGTGTGTATAATTAGCGGTGTTTCTGTCTAAACTTTTGATACTTACCACATCGATACCGAACATTAAATCAAGATCTATCCAACCAACATAACACTTAATTCTTGCATAAATATTAAACTATCTTTGAAGCGCAAGTCGAGCCGAAGTCGTTAAAATACAATAGATTTTTTTATCGAAAATAAACAAGTTGCTCATGTAAAATTAATTAGCAAATTTGCAAATCCAGTTTTTTCCATGATCCGTCTTTTTGGACGCGCGGCACAAGACGGCAAAAATAATTTTTCGCAACTGAATTGAAAGACATAAATCGATCGCTTCGTAATAGCGAGCTTTATAAAGTGTAATGATTGAGCTTTTGCCTAAGTGCCACGGTAATTGTACGTCTGCCCGCGGGCCGACAGTTTGTGACTTTGATGTCTTTATTCACACTTCTCCAGCGTGGGGGAAAGAGAAGGAATAAAAAGGGGAGAATGGTTCAATATCGAGTTGCTTATTATAAAAAAATATTATATTATAAATAAGCATATAAATAATGCAATACATCTATAATCTTAATTTATTGAAAAATTAACAAAAACTATCACAATTTTTTTTAAATTTGCTCAGCCCTATGACAGCACACTTTTTATTTGATAGAATTGACATTAGACGTTGTTTAACTGTAACTGGCTGCGGATATTTTATACGAATCGTATGTTTTTCAGAGAAACTATTCTCGACGTTTCGTTGAATTCTTATTCGACGTTATCAGGAGGACGACCTTTACCCGCGGAAGTAGAGGGCGGACTGATTACTACTTTCGAGGGTGTAAATTATATGCACTTTGTTGTGGAGTGTTCACTTCTTCTGCAATAGAGGTCGCCAGTGTGCAATATGTACTCGTTACGTCGGCGGACTTTACTGCGACGTCTCTCAAGGGTTGAATCAATGTCGTAAGAACAGGGCGCCAAATACTGAACGAAACGTCGAGAATAGTTTCTCGGAAAAACATACGGTTCGTATAAAATATCCGCAACCAGTTACAGTTAAATATGTCTAACGACCGTAATAACAGCCTTAACTCTTTAGAGAATGAGTATTGGCGTGGACGCTATAAAAATAGGCTCTTTGTTTGGTTGGTTGATGTACCACATTGGTAGATAGAAGATTCTCCATTGCGGTATGTAAGAAAAAACCTTACCCAATCGGAAGAATCCTTCCAAGTACAGTGTGTGCTGATGCGTGTTATGTGTGAATGTATTTATGTGTACGGCAAAGCTATTAAGAGGTCCCAGTACACGAATTTCGTATTTGCTCTCGATTTTGCTAAATTTAACGTAAACTTATTAAATCATTTTGCAAAACCCATAGCTAAACAGGCTTTTAATCAATTTTATTATGATGGATCCATTCACTCTTGAAGCATTTCTTTAAAAAAATATGAACAAATATATTGTTATAACATCAAAAAAATTATAACCCCGAAACACTATTTTAGTTTTCATGCTATAGTGTTGTCTTTGGATTATCTTTGGTACACTTAGTCTCGTACATTTTCAAATAAAGACCAAATAGTTTAGTTAAAAATTGGTTTATACAGTTTGAAAAAGAAGTGGTGCTATTCGAACATTAATATTTTTCAGCAAGTTTTTAAATATATCGTTTTAAAAAAGACAGAAAATTAAAGGTTCTGTTTCATATATTGCAGTATCCATAAAACCATTAAAATATCCATTATTTTAATTAAATTTTACATGCGTACTAAGAAAATTTCACTGTCATTAATAAAAAAATATTTAAAAAATTATACCTCATACTCAAGAATTCGAATTAATTAAATCGTATAGTCTGTTATAGCCGTGCGCCGCGCGCCCGGCGGCGGCGAGCCCGCGCATTTCATGATAAAATATTTACATTTCATATTATCATAATAAAATTGATTAGAAGCCTGTTTAGCTATGGGTATGGCAAAATGATTTAATAAGTTTACGTTAAATTTAGCAAAATCGAGAGCAAATACGAAATTCGTGTACTGGGGCCTCTTAAGACAAGGCAGGACAATAAAGGATAGCTGAGTAATTCTCACTGTTTGATGCTGAGATTTATTTGAATAATCTTTACAAGGTGAACAGAAATATTAAGTTGCGTCCAGTCCAATGATTGCCGAAGGACAGTGTAGTTACGGGAGCGGGAGACTGTCCATTCTTTGACTACCATTGGCTGAAATCGTTTCTTACGGCTGGCTAACGTAGAGTTCACCGTACGTATAGGTCTTTTCATATAAGCTTGCAATTGAGTTAGTGTGGGTACAGTGCGTAATACGCGCATTGTTTCGTTGTATATGTATTATATGTAATTTCGTTTACGAATATGCCCCTCTCGTATCCGTAAACGTAATACAACGAAACAATGCGCGTATTACCAACACCAACTAGACAATTACGCACTGTACCCACACTAACTCAATTGCAAGTTTATATGAAAAGACCTATATATCAGGTGCGTTCAGTATAATATGTAGTTACGGCAAGCAGGACTGTCCATTCTTTGATTAACATTGGCTGAAAAAATCATTCCTTACGGCTGGCTAACTCTAGAGTACTTAGAATTCACCGTAGTTACCGATTATAATAGCTCTTTATTTCTTTCTTCTTCCTCTTTAGAGGCTTCACGGAGCTCAGAAGTTTATGACGGCAGTCAACAGAGCGCCATCTATCCCTTGAAATTTCTTCTGTGACCCGGTCTATTGCGCTTCCTCTAGCTCTTTCAGATCTGACCTTATCTACCCATCATTTCTTGGTCTCGATCCTGTTGACTTGTGTTTGAGGGCTTTGAGCTTGTTACGGGACTCTTCCTATATGTTCTACTGTAACCACCTTATTTTCACTTTACTCAGGCTGTGTTGGGCGGTAAACCCTTTCTAATATTCTACAATGTGGTTTGTAATTTGTTTAATGAAATAAGGGTCTCTAGATTCACTAATATATAAAGACTTCGGAGGTTGGGCCACGTGGAAATGATGATCAAAAAACGCTAGATTAGAGGAGCTTGGAAAGTCTAAAGTTAACATGTGTAACCAATAGTTATTATGCTGATGATTAGAATTTTCTCTTAATTGTTTTGTTTATTTTGAGTGAAAGCAACATGTGCTATATTTTTTATGGGTTAAAAAGTATGAAGCTTCTAAGTTTTTTAATTTTAATTATTATAGTCATATCACAATACATAATTTCATGAACTCCATAATACATTCATACAATAAAAACGTTTTACTCGCCATAAAGAGTTGACTCTCGTGTTTATGGGAGGAGTAATCATACCAGTTCATTTCATGGATATTAAATTGTAATTCTGATGTTAAGAATATTGAGACACAAAATAAATAAATATATAGTGATGCTTATGGAAATTTTTAAGAGCTTTTTTTATTAATTTTTTACTTCATTTTTAAATGACGTAAGGTCTTGAATTTTTTAAAAATTTTTCGGGTAATGAATTCAAATTTTTAATTCCTACAAAGGAATAATGGTTCTGGGCTGCGCTTGTTTTATATTTGGGCGTTTTTTAATTTAGAAATGATCTTGTAGACCTGGAAGTTACATAATCCATTATATGTTTTTCTTTAAAGATTTGAAGTAATGATATTTTTTCAGAAACTTTCACAACAGAAACACACAAAATTCTTGGAATAATCCATTTGTAGGATAGGTTCTGTTTTTTAAAATAACTTTAACTATGCTCTTTTGTGCTATTAAGAGTGTGTTTAATGTTTAATTTGACCACTAAATTATACCATATTGTAGTATTGATTGAATATATGCATAATACATAGTTTTATAAACTGTGTAACGTATGACAACTGCAGGAATGCGATTGAAAAATCTGCGCACAAACGCATTTGGAGAAATCTAATTCAATAATATACTGCTTCAGTTGCCACATGTAACCGGCATGCAAAAGTACCGTCATTTTTGACGGGTTACAGCTAGTACGAAATAATTTCGAACCGTGAAAGTATTTTTTAAAATTCTTTTATTCGAATTCAATAATGTAATAATTATTCGGTGAAAATAAACAGAATCAATTATTTATATTGTCCATCAATTTACATCTTCCCCTACTAATTATACGTTGCACGATGTAAAACCTTTGCCAGACAGAGACGGAGGTGCTTTTTTAGCGCGTCGGTAACGAGTGCGAGGGGGACGCGGCTGTATCGCGGTCTCCAGGCGGAATATGAAATTAGATACACCGCGGACACGTTTAAAGGTGTGCAAGTAATGGATGGCTTAATTAAATACGAAAATTGTTTTTTTTCTTTAAATATATTATTTATGAATAATTAATATCTGTAATTCATAATATGGCAACCGCTGTCAAGAGAATAATTAATAAACCGTAAATCTAGAAATTTATTTGTTTTTTAAAAGGGTGAATCATATTGCACTTGTTCATATATTTTAATGTTTTGACCAATAATTAATTTATTTGGGTCACCTACTATCCACTCTACTTTATACCTATAGTAGCTGTCCTCGGAGCTTCGCCAGCATGGAATTCAGTTTGAGACTATAAGAATATCAGTGAAAAATCAACATAATCTAAACAACTCGTCCATACAATGTTGTGTAAATGTCAATTTTTATCTATTTTATACATACAATTTCCCTGACAATAAGCAAATTTATTTTGTTAAATATTAAACATTACATACTTAAATTACTCTCCACAGATTAAAATTAATTTTAAATATACATTTTATTCATATTTTATCAATTTGCGTATTAACCTTAACATATAAATATATGCCGTCGCAGAATTTTTATAGAACATTTTGAGTTCTAAAACGCTTTTATAGAAATATTTAAATATCTCTTACCATTAAGGCAGCGTTCGTAAAAACGCATTGCTCGACTTTAGTTATAAAATAGGTCAACACGAAAAACACTTTTATTTTAATATAATAATGTATAACCTATAACCACCTTGAACGTCCACTCTAAAATTGGTAAAAGAATTTGAAATCGGATTAGTATACTGTTTAGGAGATTACCTCCTACAAACTCACAAACTTTACCTCTTTACATATTAGTATAGATATTGGTATGTTACAGCGATATCATGTTTCTAGTAAACATATATTTTCACTAGAGTTTCTGTGAAATTATAGCCAAGCAATTTTTTATCATATCTAAGGACATTTTCATCAGAATATATATGATGGGTATGAAAGCAAAAGCAGCAATATCCCAAAAAAATTTAATGTAGTCATCGAGGATTAGGTACTAATTAAGAATGTACTGAATTCGAGATTTTATAGAAAATATAATCTATAAATTCATAGGAAACTCGATTTTGGGAGGGATAATTATATAAAATCTAGGATTCGGTACATTTTAGATAAGTAATTCTTAATGACTGCATTCAAAATATTTTTTTATTTTTTTGGATGTTTTGTATTCGACATATATTTCTTCTAGTGAAAATATATTTTATCAGATTCTCACTAGTGAAATAATATTAGTTTCCGAATTTTCATTGAAAAAATATAACACATGTCCATTTTCAGATCCCTCTCAAATAGGTAGATGCTCTAACCTAACCAAACCTAGCCTAGAAATTAATATTCACGACAGTTGACCATAAGTTGAGTTGTTTGTTGGTCTAGAGGTTAAAACTCTCGCCAATTTTTTTTTTTTTTTCAATTTTTCAATTTTTTATTTATTAGATAATATGTACATTACAAACATTCTGTTCAATGCATACATATTATTAACTTACATCTAAAAATATACATATACACATATACATAAACACATATGTATACATACATACACATATACATATACATACATACATACACACACATATACATATTGTGTATTAAAATACTAATTTATTATTAAACAATTATTAAACAATTAGAAGTGACCTGTATAATCTGGTCAAAGGTGTAGGAGAATCCTGCTTCGGAAAACCCCCTCAGACACATGGAATATATCAATATCCAAAGCGATCTTGTTCAGCATAGCTGTAGCTTTTCCAACAGGCATAACCATCGGCAGGTTGGTCCTGTATATTGGAATGTGAAACAATCTATGCTGACGATGTCTAAGGTAATTATCAGGAACATACAAACCAATGCTCTGCATAATTTCAGTATTGTCGATCATACCGCGCAACAATCGATAAAAGTGTGTAATCAAATACACATTCCTTCTAGTCTCTAAACTATTGTAGCCAAGCATACCCTGGAGAAACTCGGTTGGGTAAAGCCAAGGATAATGCCCGTACTCTCTCATGTAGAGATATCTCAGAAACTTCTTTTGGACTTTCTCCACCATAAGAGAGTACTTGCTCTCATGTGGCCCCCAGATCATCGAGCCACTCTCGAGTCTACTCCGCACCAAGGAGTTGTAAAGAGTTCTCAGTACGCGGGTATTCTCGAAAACCCTGGCAGTACGCAGAACAAATCCTAACATTCTCAGAGCATTACCACTGATCGTCTCTATGTGATCATGAAATGTCAGGCTGCTTACAAATTTAACACCTAGATCTTTAACATTCGATGTTCTTGTCAGATTTTGGTCGTTCATTTTGTAGCGAAAAAATAGAGTTTTTTGGGCCCTAGTGAAGGATGTAACCGAACACTTGGAAACATTAAACAAAAGTTTATTTCGTCTTCCCCATTCACATATATTTGATATATCTGTTTGGAGAAGATGAAAATCGTCCAAAGTTGACACCTTTAAGAAAAGCTTTAAGTCATCCGCAAATAACAGAAAGCGCGAGTTTAAAATTACATTTTTTATATTATTGATAAAAATCGAGAACAACAATGGACCCAGGTTAGATCCTTGCGGGACACCCGAGAAGGTATAGAAGCACTCTGACGCGAATAGACCGTAGGAGATGTATTGGTTCCTATTTTGGAGGTAGCTCGCCATAAATTTTAGCATACCATCCGAGAAACCAATCTCATACAACCTTTTCAATAAGACATCATGGTTGACTGTATCAAAGGCTTTGGCGAAGTCATTATATGAACAGTCTACCTGATGTCCCGCGTCCAGAGCTTCCGTGACATAATTTGTGAAAATCATCAGATTGGTCTCAACCGAGCGGCCCTTCCTGAATCCATGTTGTTCATCAATTATAAACGGCTCTACTCGGGAAGCGACGGTTTTACTTATTATAATTTCAAATACCTTAGCTGGTGCAGAGAGAACAGCTACAGGTCTATAATTTTCTACGGATAACTTAGAACCACTCTTGTGTATGGGAGTAACTTTTGACGTCTTCCATGTTTCCGGGAAGACCCCTGTATTTACAGAAAGATTAAACAAAAAACATAGCGGTTTTTTTATCAGTTCCACACAGCCTTTTAAGAAGAATGTTGGAATGAGATCTGGCCCAAGAGAATGAGTATTACTTAGATTTTTAATAGTGTCGGCCACATCCTTTTCATTGATATATTGAACATCAATAGACTGTGCACCGATCGGAGAACATGTTTTAGCAATATTAATATCGAGAAGCGGAGGTTCATTACTATAGACTGTTTTAAAATGACCTGCAAACGCCTCGGCAATATCTGCACCCCGTACCATTTTTTCGCCCCAAGTCATGGAGTGGTCCAGTGATCCAGTGGTCGGTGGTTCGAGTCCCATTCCAGGAGACCAGAATATTAAATCAATTTTTATATGCAGAACAAGGGTTTTTTCTATAAAAAAAGATTTAATATTCTTACTATTATTAAACTAGTTTGAAAACTTCTTCTTCCTCATCAGCCTTTTTCTCTCCGCTGCTGGATATAGGCCTTTTCCAATTTTCATTTTTGGAAGTTTTTTTGGCGTAAAACGTTTACCTACTTTATTTAAATGCATTAATAGATAGATCCGTATTGTAATTTAATAAGATAATAAAGGTATTAAGAAAAGTGTTATACTCAGGTCAAATTTACGGTTAATATATAAGCCAGCAAGAAAATATAAAATTGATTTAAAAATAAACATATTTTTGTTCTCTGAATGTTCTGGTTCGATTTCCCAATTTCTCGGGAAAACAATAATTTTGTAATAAGAGAATTTTGTTTCGATCGAAATGTTGCTATATATTTTTTTATATATTACTAATACATGCTAATACATTAT
Organism: Agrypnia vestita; assembly: GCA_016648135.1. Taxonomy (NCBI): domain Eukaryota; kingdom Metazoa; phylum Arthropoda; class Insecta; order Trichoptera; family Phryganeidae; genus Agrypnia; species Agrypnia vestita. Next base: position 31,185 of record JADDOH010004918.1, read on the forward strand.
ATATTTTTTTATAAGTAATAATTCATTTCACAAAATTTTTAATCTTGAATATTTCATCTTCTATATAAGGGCTAAAAACTATATTAAAAAATTAAGTGCATGTATTTATGTACGCGCTCTAGAAATTGTACCTACTTCTTTGACATACATAAAATAAACAGTGCATCACTTCTCACAGCACAACTGTCAAAGTACAACGAAATGCAGTAGGTACTATTTGAATGTGAAGAAGTGTCAAATGAACCGAAAAAACTTGAGAGATATCCACAGATTAAAGATGCCGGTTCTATTTTGGCAAAGACACGGACGTTATTTAGTGCAGCGGTAATAGATACTGAGATAAAAAATAATCGGGAGTATTTTACTAGATCGTAATAAAGTGAAAAACAGATTTATATTAAATAACTTCGTGTTGTGAAAATGTGAGCACGCATGATGCGAGATTTCGTTCTGTGGATAAAATTACACCTTCAACGCGCCTAAACTAGCATTAAGAAATAAGTATAACTTCAAAAACATACAATATAAACCAATAATTGAACTAAGGAATCAGAGAGTCCAATATATTGAATATAGATATTCGTACAATAAATTATTTAAATACACATCACTAATTTTGCAACCGGTGGGTACCTACCTGCCAACCTGCTCTCCCGGGTGTGAATATTTTTCGGTTTTAACGAATTTAAATATCACGCTTCATTTAGGTATGCAAATATTAATAAAAACACTTATTAAACGTGTCCATTGTTTCGCCGCCACCCTACACCCACATATCAATCATTCTTCGTCTCACCAGTCGCGTAAGAAACTGTAAACGTGCAACAGAGACAGAGCTGGTGCATTGTTTGCCTAGTGAATCGGCGGAAGTAAGATATTGGTTAGCGGGGATGGCCGAATATAATACGCAGCATTATTTTTACGAAAATTGAAATTATTTATATTTTTGTGAAAATATCTTTAGCATACTATTTTATCTTTAAAATAGCAGTTTCTAAATAATGTTTCTACCGCTGTATAGCATTAAAATAATCTACTTTATATTCGTGAAAACAATTTCAATTCGGCCAACGGAATTGGCCGAATTTTGATAGCAACACTAGGACAGCGCGTCTCGTTTATCTGGAGCAGCGCGGTAATTAGCAAAAATATTGTTTCGCTATTTAAGATATGCAAATAAATGCGTATTGACAGCTTCGTACCTTTTTATTACGACACTTCAAATTACCTGCTTGATTGGAGTCGACCTTTTGCTACAGAAGGCTACAAAGGGCGCGAGATGAATTAGTTGATTCAGCGGGCGGTTCTTTTTAGTTATTTATATTGCCGGCAGGGTCGTGCAAAACTTATCGTACCTAGCAATATATTTTTTTACGAGTGCTATTAAGTAATATTTTAACTAGCTGTAACCCGTTGTAAAAATGACGGAACATTGGTTCGCGTCTTTTCTAAGCCCTAGTATACATATATTTAGTGTAGATATCTCTTTGATGATCCACGGAGAGGCGGTGGTAGCGATGTGCGTAGGCCACCGCCTGCGGTTGCGCGTCTCAGGTTTGCACCCTACTTCCGGTCTACTTTTACTTTCGGTACTACTTTTAGCCGTGAATTCGAATAAAATTACGGACGTTGCAGGAAGTTACGGACAGACGGACAGACAGACAGGCAAACAACGAAATTATTATATTTGATACTAGCCGTACACCTGTGTAAAATCACGGGACATAATAATTGCAGGATTTTGATGCTGAAACTTCATGAATAGGAAAATATTTTTTTAAGTGACCTAATTCGCTTAAACCTAAAACTAATTATGATAAAATCATATAAATGCGTATAAAAATCATATCATTCCAGCGTTCCAAGTTACGGACGTTACGGACCGACAGTATCGACGTTTACAGCAAAATTGCTTTTCAGTGTCGATAAATAAATGTGTGTGTTTATTAATTTTGAAGTGTAATATAAAAAGGTAATATAAATTATAAAACAAAATATTGAATAATTTTTATTTTCTTAGCATCCTGCAAAAAACCTAAATATGCAATCCATTAAAATATTGCGTAGTTACTTTTTAGAAGCCTGCGCAAAACACAGGCATTCTCCCCCTAACCTTTCCATATATGAATATTTAACATCATCCAATTGTATTCAGTTACACTCTAGGATCCTGGGGAAAATATAATTACTCCAGAAAAAAATTATTCTCACATTCCCTTATCGTTACGTATTATTATTACGTATATTGTTATTAGTTAGATAGGGCCCGCTCAAAACAATGCACCTCCCTTCCTCTAAATAGCTATTTTAAATAATAATGGAATCTGAAACCCGGCCAATGCCGGGCACTGACGAGCAGTGTTTTATAAGTATTGAAAAGTCAACAACAAAATTATGTTCAAGTTTTGCATCGCGTGCAGAAAATTGTGAACATTGCACGTGCCAAGGCTCATTAGTAAGTAGGTAAGTGAGTGAGGTTTTTCGTTTGTCCATACTATATTTTCGGGGTAGGCACTTTACATAATGACACAAAAAGAAAACCGAAAATATTTTTCTCCACAAAATATTTGGGACAACCTCACTAATCAACTAACCTAATTTCGAATGTCCGTCCGCAACTTGTTAGAATTACAACAACAACACTAAATAGTCGCTAATGGGGTGTGGGCAGCCGTGTGTGACACGTCAGCGTGCAATTATTATGTCTCATGATTTTTCACAAGTTTACGGCTAGTGATAAATAAACCATTAGGTACCTAAATACTATTCTTAAATTACTCTATTTCGTAATTTATCACTCGTACATAAACACTTTATTTATCGCTTTGACACTTTATTAAACATTCACTAGAACATTCAATCCAATTCTGCACGTATTGTTCGCTCCGGTTTTATTTCGCTATTTAAGTAGGAATTTTGCTAGGTTATTCGCCCAAATTGTCGCTCCGAATGGCCACCCCGGCTTTCACTTTCAAACGCGCTAAACAACAACAACAACTCGCGCACGGCCGAATGCCGTATTTATATCCGAGTATCGAGGTATGGAACATGGAATTTCCAGTGTTTAGGAGAAGCTTCTCGTAACTTCTAGGTGTTAATAGAAGTTTCTAGAATGTTTCAGATGCTTCCCGAAAGCCGTAGAACACCGTAGACCATTCACGATTTTTCGATAGTGTTGTGACAGTGACAGGAGAGTGTAATTCTTTTTAGTCTCGTTACGATATTGAACTTAAGCCTTATTTTCTTCGGAGTCAACGTCTAGTACCTGATTTGCTGCCAACTGCGCAGCTTTATGCGCATCCGCCATTACGAGCCCTGTCATGGCGGCGGCTATCAGACGTAATCTAGTTTTGTGTTGTTTATATATTATTACAGCGAAATATTGTAGATACTCATCGTGTTTCAAGCAGGTAATAATATAACGCCGGCCGCACACTGCATGCGTTTCGTACGAAATTGAGTAGAACGTATACGTACGAATACGCAAGTACATTCCTGACCTTCAAATTAGTACTGAACGTCGCACACTGTACATGATTTAGTAGTGCGTGTACGCACGTATGCGACGTCCGACATGATCCGAATTTGTTCGGAAATTTTTGCGATTTCGTACGATGGATATTGAAAATTTTGTCAATTTGACACATGACCACAAATGTTTGTGGGACCAAAGTGATTCAACTACGTGACCATCAGCGCAGATCATGGCGGAGAATCTCTAAAGAACTAAAAAATACCTGTTAGTTAAATAATTTGGTTTAATAAAGGTGAGGTATAATTATGTACTTCGAACAAAAAAAAAACTTTTAAATATTTCTCCGATGTTATGAGCTCTCGTTGCACTTCGATTCTCTCCAGCATTTGTGAATCTATTAGATAGATAGTCATGAAATTCCTTATTCCGTTTGTCATTATTTAAGTCTGCCATAATAGAGTTTTCCAGAAGATACAGATTATTCATTTGGCACAAACGTCATTGGAGAAATGCGCAAAGTAACTGATCGTGAAAACGCAAGACGCAATCAATGTGCGCGCTCCAATACGTACGAAAATAATCGTACGAATACGTACGTAATAATTCGTATCCTAAAAATGATTTTATGTACTAGATAGGCATCAGGATGTTTTTTTAAAAAAAATAGCGGTGGTTTAGTGTTCACCCCTGGCGGCCGGCTGTGTAATATTCGCGAATTGCCTACCTTGTCGGGGCATGTTGTTCCATACTGTTATTGGCCATTGTTAGGGAAGGGGAGGCGCACTTTACGACGCGCTTAAAGGAATTGACATAAAGTACAATATTTTAACAACTTATTTCAATGTTTTTATTTTTATTGTTCCCGGGAATTTATTCTCACCCCGCGAGACGATTCGGGCCTCGGCTAAAATACGACGTTATTGTTTCGGTGCACGCCGCCATTATGCGAAAACGTTTAAAAGCATTTATGAGGCATTTATGGTTTTTGCAATTTTATGTAAAGGAACTCTGCAGCGAGATATAATAATCGCATTTGTGATATCCTTATTTAAAATCTTCCCTTTATGCGCGGCTGGCTTTACTTTATTTCCAATTTGTAGCTGTGTATGTATTCTTATCCTTTATCGCAAGCTTCTGAGAGTCTATTGTCCGTGGAAGATGAATATAGATAATAATAGACCTTATAAATTTATTAAAAAATACAGAGAAAAATATTTAATATGAAATTATATTACATGAAATTTTTTTTAAGAAACCACGCGTATTTTTAAATGTACATACCTAATAAAAAGTAAAAAATAAATTTTCTGTCAAAAATATATACATTATTGATATAGCTTACAGAATTCTGTTGTTTATGAAGGAAAAGCGGGCATGCTTTATTTGGAGAGTGCGGCAATAAAAATTCTTTTTTTGGCTTCATTTTATGTAATTTTCGACTTTTTAGTCTTAATACCCAGCGTACAAAATCACTTCGGTAGGAAACTAGCGCCATCTTCATTCTCAAATCTCTTCCTGGTTCCCGGCTGGAACCCAACGATTCTTTTTATCGTACGAAACGAGGAAATGAAAACACGAAAGGTTCTACAATTCCGGCGACAAAAAAGGAGAATTTCTTCGTAAAATAGCTATCAAAATAAGGAACGAAAGTATAAAATTACACAGCACGTTGAAAAAATGTTATGAAAGAGAGCTATTTTTCTCAAAACTTTCCTTTTATACCCTGCGATATTTATTTTTTTAAAAACAAAAATGTAAAGTTACAATTTAACATGCTCCAAATATTTCTTCATTCAACATTTTCAGTATTTAAATTATAAATTGTCGAGTTCTTACTCGCACGAAATAATAAAGAAAACACATCATTTTTATATATTATATAAAACATGAAAAATTTCAATTTTAAAGACATTTTAATTATATACCCACTACATTGCCAAATCATTCGATAGATATTTTGGAGGAAACTATATTACAATTGTCAACGATGCTATCATATGCATTCGAAGAAATGACAAATGTTGCGAGTGGTTTATTTGAAAAATTTTATGCTATTTTCCGATTTAACCACATGTGAATTTATATCGTAAAATAATAGAGAAACGATAAAAAAGTAAGGGCGGCACTATAAAATTTGCGTGGGCCTCTGTCCACTAATAGATGCCAATAGTTGAAGAATAAGATACTTGTAGATCCAGCGGCTCGAGTTCTCAAAAGCCTTCATAGCTTGGAATGTAATGTCTTGAAGAGAATTTTAAAACAATATGATTCAGCCTATGTTATCATGTAAAAATATTTCTTGATACTAATGAAACCAATTCCGAAAGACAATAGGTTTTGATGAAAATGCATGTCTAATCTTGAATGAAAGGTACAGCTAGTTCGTTAAGCTGCCTTAATGGAATATGCAAATATGGTATCTCTTAGTACCTGTAATTTTGTTCTGAACTTATTATGAAATCAGAACGGATGAGAACTCATTTAGTGCCGCCGTAATTATTTTATTTTTATTTAATATAGCACAAAAAAAAAACAGGCAAGAAGTGCCCACAAATTTTATGTGTGATGGTGTAACAATAATTATTGTTCAATTAATATATATTATAGATGTCTCACAGAGACGAAACTGTAGTTTTTTATGAGAAAGTAAGTATAGAAGTCTTTTGGGTGTACATAGAACTTATGACCTATCTTATGGTTGGCTTAAGTGATCACTTTACACAATGTAACATTCGCCATTTCCACCCATGATAGAATATACCATGCTTACTAATTTTTGGAAGTTGTATATATTTGAATTACATGCCACACTTTATATATGCATTGTAACAACCTTTCCATGCGGCCTGTACAAAGCCATTTTCATTCCCCTCAATCCCCACAGATGTCGTTAATGTCACTAAATGAGAAAATCTACAATTGATTTTACGGAATTTTTGAAAGCAATATACTTTTTATTAATATTTATTGTCGTGTAGTATTTATTTGAATTATCAACATACTTGCACTGTCTGCGAATGCAATATAAAAGCCATTTAAGACTCTGCAATAAGACTAGTGTGAACAAAGGTATAAAATCACACAAGGAGGTTGTTTTATTTGTTATATCAATATTTCATTATTCAATTTAGTGCTTTCACACAAACGATTATATGCAGAGAACATCATAGTCTAAGCTTAATTCGAGGGGCACAGTTTACACCCGCGCTGTGCAAGCGGGTATCTTGCAAAGCCAGCATGGAGATAGCTTTTAGAGTAAAAAACTGTCAAACAGGCGATGCATGAGAAGGACCGATATGTCAGCGTAAGCTTATAAAACGATCCTGGGAAAGTGGTGGGTACCCAATCACTGTTGTATCGATATTCATATTGTTGGTTGAAATATTACAATTAATTTTTTTGAATTTCAGTTTACAGTCTAAAAATATGTCTATTTGTTTTGCGAATGAACAGTATTGTATGTTCCAATAAATCGCGGTATTGGAGAGAAGTATCCCATATTCGTATTGAAAAATTTAAATGAAATATATTGTGTATCATATATTGTGGGAACTGCTATTTGAATCTCGCTAAGAAAATTTTGCAAGTCAAGGTACTCATTTATATAGCACACTTTTATATAGTATCATTAAGTCAGCGATTATTCTTCTATTAGATAAGGTTGGTAAATTAAAGAGGTTTGTCTCGGTATGATTCAAATTGATTGCTGTTTCTTTCTCTATAAACTAATATTCCAGTAATTTTTCTTTGTATGGATTCTATGATTGCTATACATGGTGTCTCATACATAGTAGAAAAAACTTCGAGGAAATCTTCTTCATGCGATTTTGAATCGAAAATATTCTTAACACTTAGGGTGAAATGTAGACAGCTACGAAGATAAGCGACATCAAAGTTTGCATTTTTTTTCAATATTTTAAACTAATTTTCAGTAAAACTTTGGACTTTCACTACAGTAACTTATATAGTAAAGAATTATCCATACAAGTCAAATAAAATTATCTAAACTTTGCAGAAATATGAAAAATATTTTTTTGTAAGGTTTTTGTCATTTTATTTAACTTATATTTAATTTAGAATGAATGAATTTTTAATATTCCATATAAGTTACTGTAGTAATACTCTAAAGTTTTACAGAAAATAAGCTAGAAGTATTTTAAAAATAAATGCAAACTTTGATGTCGTTTATCTTCGTATCGATCGGTCAACATTTCACCCAAAGTGTTAAGAATATTTTAGATTCAAAATTGCAAAAAGAAGACTCCCCAGAAGTCTTTTTCACTAGTTATGAGACATTCTGTATATTTGTACTTGTTTGGTGTCAAAATTTATTATGCAAATCAAAATAATCTCGATATTAGAAATACACTGAGGACTTTCTTCATATTTGCTTCTTCTTTAGCGGCCTCAAGAGACTCGCAAGATCACGATCGCAGTCACAACAGAGTAGTGATGGGTCCGCTTAGTACTACGGTGTAGTACTACATTATAGTGAAGCGCACACTTCACATGTTTCTAAGTGTACTGCTCACTACAAACTAAAAACTTAAAATTTCACACTTCAAATTGCACACATCAAATCACACACTTTAAATTGCATACCACAAATTTTATACTTCAAAGCAGGGATGTTATGGAGCTCCGTAACCGTAACCGGAACTATCGGATATCCGAAATAAAAATATATCCGTAACCGTAACCGAAACCGATATAAAAGTTTCGGATAGTTTCGGATAAAGGCGGAGTCTAAATCTAAATGAGTATTAAAACGACAATTAAGGTTAAAGTTTATTAATAAACATTTTGTAATGGTTTAATTACTTACAAAATTCATTAAGAACTGTTTTTGTTATCATATAGGTACTTAGATTATAGTAAAAGTGTACCAAGATTATATTACAATTTTAGATTTCACTCTTTATCTTTAATACTGTGATGAATCACCTGTTTCTATAGATTTTTTTTTTATTTTATTATTTTTATTTTGAACTCTAAGATGATTTAAATGCTACGCGGGAAAAATTGAGCTAAACCCACCTGGCGTAGTATTGGAGCTACAAAAATTTGGGAATGATGAAACGCTAGTATTGGGAGGGAGTTAGTAGCGATTGATCGGATATAGGTTACGGGCAGTTACTAATCAATTCTTATAAATCATATTAATCTTGTGGTAAAGCCGTGTTTGGTACAAATGGTTGACGATCGATGCGGTCCGAGCGGTCCACATGTGCTTCCCATAAAAAAATGCTGAACATGGTTTTCAGAGATTTAGGTCGCGGTTATTGCAGTTTAAGCCGTTAAAAAACCGATTAACGTCTACTCTAAGGTGACGATGATATTGACAGTTCCACGAGGTTTCTGAATTATGGACTTTTTTGCTGTGGTTTTGAAACCGCTTAAATGTCATTAATCGTGGTCTCGAGTGGATTCCCGGGCAACAGAGATGCATAGATATAAGCAAAAGTAAGGAAGGCAGGTCTAATCGGGGGATCGCGAGAGGAAAACGCCCATAAATAATTTATAGGAATTGGCCGTGAAGCACGGATAAAACGTACACGATGTACCAGAGGGGTGACCTTAACTGAGCGGATAATGATTTATTTTCGTTTCGCGGGAATCGGATAACGTAGGCAGATAGGAAAGTTAACTATAATTCCATTATATTTATCTGTAGACTAACGCTCTGTCGAGAAGCGAATAGTGATTCATTTTCGTTTCGCGGGAGTCGGATAACGTAGGCAGATAGGAAATTTAACTATAATTCCATTATATTTATCTGTAGACTGACGCTCTATCGAGGAGCGAATAATGATTCATTTTCGTTTCGCGGGAGTCGAATAACGTAGGCGGGTAGAAAAGTTAACTATAATTCTATTATATTTATCTGTAGACTAACGCTCTTCAGGCTTTTACAACAGATAGGTAATTGTGCAATGACGGTATATACAGTTAGGAAAGAGATAACGATAACGTGTAAGCATATTAATGGCACGACAAGAAAATAATATACTCGAATATAGATACAATATATTAACTATGTAATCACTACAAACCTGTCCGACGTTAGCGTAGTTTCAACAGGACGGGTAACGTGTATACGATTGGCTATTCTAGCTCAGATTTCGCCGGGTTTGGTAGTAATAACCACAAAACATAATTGGAACAAGTGTATCTAGATAAGAATATTGTAAATAAAATAATATGAATTTGCGAAGTGTATCTAGATAAGAATATTGTAAATAAAATAATATGAATTTGCGGCCCATATACACATGAAATAAAAGGATAAAGCGTATGGGGATCTTATAGATGGATGGATAAATGAAACAAATATATATAGGAGTAAATGCAAGTAAAAAGCAAGCATATAAGTACCAAAAACATAGGAGAACATAGTGTGATAGAAATTCGAAGACGGGAGGAACAATAATGTGAAGTGGAACGGATATAGCAAGAGCATGTAATAATGATAAACGTACAAATACAGACAACTACTTGAGACCGATTCGACAGATACTAGCAATCTTTCAACACACCTCTAAGAACATGGTGAGCGGTATATAGTTATCAGCGGAGGCGTCCAGTGCCTTGGCAATAAATGAGCACTGAATTAATCCGACGCCTTGCCTGCGGCACTGGAGGTTTATTTACTTATTTGTTTTATTTGTTTTCATTTATTGGGTTTCTTACAGCCATATAATTAATCAATCTTTGAAGAAAAGACAATAATTGATGCACAGAGTTTTGGGCCAATTACGCGAAAACACATACATACAATCGATAAAAGAATAATAAAAACATGTCCAATAGTGGGTTGTGTGAGTGTGTATCTGTGTGTTTATTTATTTGTTTATTTATTTTGTTTTGGGAAAAAAATTAAAAGCAAAACGATCTTAAAAATCTTCCACTGAATTTAAAAATTTAATTTAACTTACATTAATAGTTTATTGTGTTATAGCGAATAGTACTCTTCCAGTATTATATTGTTCGAGAATATTCACTGTCTATGTAACATAGTTATTTTGTGGATCAATCTTACTGCCAATAAAAATAATAATAAATGGTTACAAATTATGTTTAAATTCCGCAACGGAGGGAACTAATACGTCCCTGTGCGCGGAGAGCCGCGGGCATAAGACAGGATTCATTGGATGATCCACGAGAAAAGATCGCCCAAAATTAATTTAAAATTAGGTATAGTACCTTTGAACGATTGTTTTATCTAGGTATGCAGTGTGTACATGTTGAGTGTAGGGAAATTGATACAATGATATAGCAGCCAAGGATCGTTAAATTTCCGATAAAGACGAGTGAAAATACGAGGGAACGGGGCATGATAATGGTAGATAATGAAGAAACATCAACTATGATTAGGGGAGTACCCGATAGATTGTAGTTACGGTTGATCAAACGACAATATGGACTGAACTTAGAAATTAAATATTAAAAATTAATTATCGCGCTTGTGAAGCGAGTTCAAATCGTCCGAAGCCACTGAGTCCGTCCCAAAACAGGCACAGGGACGGAGACAGAGACGGCAACAGGAGGTGGGATCAACTGACATATCCGAGTGGAGATATGGTTTTTTTTTGCCAAATTGAATCTTAGGAACAAAGATTTAGGTTTCAAGGGAAGTAGAATATTGAAAATCCTGGAAACACACGACTTAGGACCTTTTCCCACTAGGGGGGTTTTAAAATGTCAAGACACAGCAGAATTCAGGCAGTTGGTGTGAACGTCTACGGGAGTGTGAAATCCGCGTCGGTTGTTTTTTTGAGTGAAAGTTACCGTCGACTTAGAGTGTCCCAGTGGTTGAAAATTATAGTTTAATTTCAAGTGAAAGTTTTGTACGGGTAAATATACTCTTCGACATTGTTTATTGCTCACGTTAAAAGAAAAGGGGGGTACGGGTTTGATTTTATTTTATAAAGGGTAATTAATTTGGCATATTAGGACTTCGGAAATTACTGCGCTTTATTGAGTTGATTAGTCCGGCATATATAGAACTGATATTTGCAGATCTCCGGAAACTAGCTGTGCGTTATAAAGATACCTATTTTATGCTAAACACGCGGGAAATTGTTAATAAATCTTGTAAAAATACCTATCTTATGCTAAATACGCGAGGTCCTGTTAAAAGGGTTTAACTCAGAGTACGGGATTGATTTTATTTTATAAAGGTAATTAATCTGGCATGTCGGAACTTCGGAAATCACTATGTTCTATAAAGTTAATTATTTTTGTCGTCTTACTAGGTTCACAGAATAATATTCGCAGAATTTCAGGAAACGGTAGAGTTCAAATTTAGTAAAATTCTCGTTTTACTAAGTATAGTATTGGCGGATCTCTGGAAACTAGCTGTGCGTTATAAAGATACCTATTTTATGCTAAACACGCGGGAAATTGTTAAAAGATAAAAGGGTTGTTACTAACAGATTCGATTTTAAATAAGTCTTATAAAATTACCTATTTTTTGCTAAATACGCGAGGTAACATTTTAATTTTTACATTTGTAAGGCATATAATATTTCGTTATATGAAATGTTTCGATTAGACCGGATTTATTTTAGTTATTGAAAGAATATTTAGTTTATTTTAATAATTTCTCTTGTTTATGTTTAATAATAAGAGTCCGTTAAAATTATAGCGAATAAATT